>WSFP011372338.1:0-31037 GCA_009831015.1 Picea engelmannii
GATGATCTCGTTGATATAAGGCAGGTCCTAGAGAAGATAAGAGAAGTGCAGGGAAAGACAGAGGAACATGGTCATTCCCCACAACATCAGAAGTAGGAGCCAAGGCTGCATCGAGCGAACATGAGATGTTCCAGACAAAAGCACAGGCAAGCCTGACCTTCCACATTACACCCAACATGTTGCGCATAGATGAGATTGTATCCCAGACACCCTTAAAAGATCTGGTGCAAATACAATTGGTAATGAAGTGGATACCAACCAAGGCACTATATAAATTACAAGTCAGTGTTGCACAGGAGGTGTAGTCATGCACATGAATAGACACAATAGAGTTGCATCAAGCAAAGGACAACAAAGAGGAGTTGGAGTTGGTGCTCGAGCAAGTCAAGCTCGAGACCAAAGACGAGAAATATCATGTGGATAGGCTCGAGCAGGGAGTGGTTGTAGCTTATGACAGAATTCCAAAAAGTGTGCAAATAGCAGATCCCACTACAATGCAGAAAATTGATCATATTGTGAAAACAATTGATCAATACTTTTATAATCCTAAATTTCTCCATACATGCATACCTGGCATTTGGCCCTATTACTTGCTATTTTTTCCAAGCCATCATTGAGCAACTCTGCTTAAAAACACTATTTTGAAGATGTACGCGCCCTGCACCACTACTTCCCGCGTACACACACCTGCTTCACCACTACAACCTATGTGCGTAGCTAGCTGCACCATTACAACCCGCGTATACTTGCAAAAGTTGCAAAAATTAAAAAGTTGAAAGGAATTCATTGAGATTACGGGCTATTGGGTAGTTTCCCAACTGATCCACTGCCTATAACCTGTCACCCAACCGAATAACCATCCTTTTTTCATATAAAAGGAGGTGTTGGGGTCTCATTCCTAATCCAAGCATAAGAACAATGAAATTCTGCCCATTTCACATCCCCTCCTTGCCCCAAGAAATTGCAGCCACCTTGTGAGATTTGCATCAAAATTTCCCATTTTTGCCTTTTTCCTCCATCATAAGTCTATTCCATTTCCCTAGAGAGAGGTTGAGAGGAGAAAGATACATGGAAGCGCAGTTGGAGCTTATTGAAGAGGATCCTAGACCAGGTTCATGGAGTAGACGTTGACCTTGTTGTAAGTAAACATTGTGATATCAATAAAATAAATACTTTTCCTGTCCTGAAATATGATGTGTCAAATGTCTTCATTTGATTTATGCTTTATTCTAACATCTAACCCATGATTTATATATGAAATGCATGTTTGTAGTTTCTTGTTTATCTGTTTGTGAATGCAGGTCAACCTTGGGAGGAGGCTTGCAGTCAACGGAGCTATTGAACGTGAGAGGATCGACACCAGATGCGAAGTAAAAGGTATAGTTACCTGATTTGTCTTACTTTGTATTTCATGCATGAGTCTAGGGTATGTTCGGGGTAGTTAGAAAGGTAGGAGACTTTTAGATGGTTAGATCTGCCTACATGTTGAACCCTAGTGTAGTCCATACGGGGGTTTTCCCACTATAGCAAATACATGCAGGAGATTGAGAACCTCTGGGATCAACTCATTCCTACCACTCCCCCAGAGGTGAAGGAACAAAGGAAGAAAGAAGCAACCGAACAAATGGATGAAATGGAATGAAAAATCAATGCAGTTATCGACTTGTTTGATAGGGAAACATGGCTATGGATAAATCTAGAAGAATATCAATAGGTCCAATACTAGGACCAGGAAGAGGAAAAGGTAAGCGTAGCCATTCAGGACCTCAAGAAAAGGTAGAAAATGATAAATATCACCAAGCACCTCAAAGGAATGCAAGAGCTGCAAGAAGATCTACTAGTTGCGCAGACGAAGAAGAAGGACCGACAAGCTCAAATGGAACCTCTCTAAGAGCTAGCAGTGGAGGTCATTGTGCAGGAAAAGAAGAATATGGCATAAACACATGAAGAGTGCACAGAAATGATCAGAGATGAGATCACAACACAATTATTAGATGTGCTCAAAGAAAAGATTGTGCAGGCTCAGACACAAGGAAGGGAACTCACAAACAGGTTCCACACTCTAGCAGGAGATGTTGAAGAACCGCGAAAAGCATAGGTGGATCGAGAAGAGCCACATGTCAGTGTTGGGGGCCTGTTGGACGCAAACCCATTATGGGGAAAATAATATTTTTGGGGAGAGAAGCACGAAGGGAAGAAAGGACAGTTGGAAGTAAAAGAAGCATGTGCGAGGGAAGCATGTGAGGCACACATGCAAGGGAGACCTAATTACATTAGGGGTAGGGTTTTGGAAATATATAAGTAGTACTTAGGGGGTATAAAAGAGAGAGGGAGAGGCTAAGGGATGAATAGGACCTAAGGGGGTACCTGAGTTGGATAGATACAGAAAGAGATCAGTAGTACCTAGGAGGTAGAGAGAGTTCGAAAGTTGCAAGGTTTATAAGAACTGCAACAATTTGTAAGCTGGTGAGATAGAGAATAAGTGAGCAACTCGATCTCGAGGGTTAGATTGCAGGCCGAGGAGCCTGGTTCGATCTAGTCAGCCTCATATGGATCGGGAAGCCTATTGAGATTGTAAGATCCAAGACTCTAAACATGCACGACCTGATATATTGCTGAGATATAATAAAGAGCTTGAGAGAAGATCTTTGTGGATGTATCCCAGGAGGGGGTGAACCACGGTAAAGCTTGTGTTATGTGATTGAATGTATTTATCTTTATTGTTGTTAATAATTAAATGCTAGATGAATGAATGAAGGAACTGGTTAGATATGATACCCCACATGCATGAATAGGAATGACTGTTTTACTCAAGAGGTTAGACTAAATAAATAAAGATCACAAAGTACAAACACAGATCTCCACTTAGTCCCAAGCTGCAAGCACTTGACTATTGCAGGCACCCATAGAGCTATCTCGGGTGAGATTGCACAGTACACCTACTACAACAATAGTCACCAACGAGATATTTCCTCCTAGTATGTCTAACACACCAACTAGTGTGGTCTATTCCACCATAACCGCTTTGATCAACAACACTACTTCATTGGTCATTGGTTCCACTCTTTCTATGCGTGTAACCATGCCATTGCTGTCGACAACAAACACTTTTTATTTTGGTAAGGCGTCGATGGGTATGCTTAACGCATTTATTGGTTTCGAGTCAACGTCCCAAGTTTTTAATGTTGGTGTGGGGATTTATGCAATTCCCTACCAAGCAATCCCTTAGGGTGGATATCACATTCCTCCATCGTTCCCATCTGTTGGGAGTGGCTGTAGTGTACCCAGCCTCCCACGGGCTAGGCACGCTAACTTCGATTCCCCTTTTGGAATTAATTCGACTTCTGACACATTATTGATTACTAAATATGCAGGAAATATTCACATGCATTGATCAAGATTCATGCTAACACATAAAAGAAATGAACCATACACCATGAACAACAATAATCAACAAACATGCATATTCTCAATACTAAATTCAAATATAATTAAATACATAGCGTAATAAATCACACAAAGGTAAATAAACTTAACAGAGAGCACTTATCTTTCATGAAACGAAGCACCAACTGGCTGTAGACCAAGGACGTTCCACCCAACCATCGACATTGTTGTTCCAAGTCTCAACAACAATGTCACCCCCGAGCCAAGGCTATGAATCCACAAGGATGGTTCCAGAGTGTCACTTGACTTCCCAAACCAATCAACACTCAAGCTCTCAAAGGCTTCCCAATACCCCCAACAATCCAAAGTACACCAACTCTCTTCTACCCAGCCTCTACACCCAAGAGAATGGATCCCCTTCTTTGCCACATAGTCCCTCAGGCTGTTCATCTCCTTCCATAACTCCAGTGAAGCTGGTACAGAATCTCCATGGTAGGACTCTCAAGATTCGTAGCTGTGAGAAAAACTGAGCACAAACCAAAGCATCTTAGACATGCAGGTCTTGATTCATGTATGGAATACACCAATAGTTTCTACAACCAACATTACCATGACTTCTCTTCAACCGTTCATTTTCCTTTCCCCAACCAAGACACAAATGAGGAAAGATGAGTGGGTGAAATAATGAATGGAGTGAAATCCCCACGAAAGGTGTGAAAAATGAGCAATTGAGTGAAAGGGTGAATGAGTGAATGAGTGAATGAGTGAACAATAAGTGACCAACAACATAACAAGAAGAGAACCCCCACCCCAGACCAAGGATGGGTTTTTGTAAATCTTGGGAATTAAGAACCTCGTGTCCTTCGCCCAAGAAAGTAGGGAGGTTCAATCAAGAGGTGTAAATCCATAAATTCGACGCTCTGGGACGTTCAATTCCTGTGTCTCTTAATTCCCCCTGAGTGACAATCCTTTGAAGTATTTACACTGTTCAATCCACAGTTTAATCCAACAGTCGAGAAAGGTCCTGAAGGAATCCTAGATTGACGAGCTGCATGCCTTCACAACTTTGGGTTTCGACACTTTTCCCTGGTAGAAACATGGAAACCTGCAGAGTCACATACTCCCGGAGATGACACAACACACTGATGCCACCTAGGGTGACGTGGACCCGTGGCGTATGTGCCATGTGTCACTAAAAAATGAATAGATCAGGGTCTAAAGGGTGTTGAATCCATGTGAAACATGTCCCCACATGACCCCCTGCCACGTGGCACAAGCCACATCATCAACCAAATCCGAGACCCCGGGATTACAGGCTTCAGAAATTTGCTGAGTCCAACACACACTACCTTTTGGATAGCTGAACACTGAACTAAGATAGACGACTCACACTCCTCCCACAATCAACGACTGGGATTAACTTTGGGCTTTAGTCTTCAGGGCTTCTCACTCCAGACGACCCCCACACTCTCGGACTATCAAATGTCGAAGTGGAAAGGTTCTAAGGCTCCGATATCCTTCCACCCTTACTTTGATGACCCACAACACTCTCGAATTACTCCCCTCAATCTAACGATCGATGGGGATTTCGAGACTTCGACGCTCTAAGTACTGTGTTGTAACAATTCATCAAAGTTTAAAACTCCCACAGTGAAAACTATCGAAGTAGTAAATGTTGAATGAACACGATCAATGAAGGAGATCCCTCCACACCTTCCATCAGATCAGATGGTTGACATGGCTTCATGACTTCAGCCTTCGGCAATTCAGGCTTTGCCTGCCTACCAAGATCACCGAAGTAGTGAAGTTTTGAAGTTCTTCCTTTCCTTCTTGGCTTTGATCGACGACCGATGATCGATCAACCAGATTCGATGACTGGGAATTAATTCTTACCCAACCTTATGTTCGCCTCCATTGGACGACCCCTATTCACCTGCTTTCTGATTCGACGGTCTAGATCTCCCTCAATCCCACAGTGGTGATTGCTTCCAAATTCATAAGGGATGGTCACGATCCATGATCCCTTACAAAGGAGCTTTGACACTCTGACTTTTGCATGGACTCTGCAACACCATTCCTTCTGAGTTTTACGATTTCAAGGTCATAAATCGATCTCAACCACGAGACTCTGACCAACAAATCCGACCCATACCGGCCCGATGTTTCAACCTATGGCTCTGATACCAATATGTAACATAACCAGCTTCCCACAGGGCGAGCATGCTAATTTCGAGTCCCCTTCTGGAACTAATTCGACTTTTGATACATTCTTGATTACTAAAGATGTAGGAAATATTCACATGCATTGGTCAAGATTCATGCTAACACATAAAAGAAATGAACCATATGACATGCACAACAATAACCAAAAAACATGCATATTCTCAATACTAAATTCAAAGATAATTAAATACAAAACATAATAAATCATACACATGTAAATACAATTAATAGAGAGCACTTATCTTTGATGAAACAGATCACCAACTGGTTGCAAACCAAGGATGTTCCACCCAACCGTAGACACTACTATTCAAGTATCAATGACAATATCACCCCCCAACCAGGGCTATGAATCCACAAGGATGGTTACATAGTGTCACTTGGATTCCCAAACTAGTCAACAATCAAGCTCTCACATGCTTCCCAACACCCACAACAATCCAAAGTACACCAACTCTCTTTTACCCAGGCTACACAACCCAAGAGAATGGATCCCCTTCTCTGCCACGCAATCCCTCAGGATTTCCATCTCATTCTAGGGATCCAATGCATCTAGTCTAGAATATCGATGCTAGGACTCTCAAGACTCACATCTATGAGAAAAAATGAGCACAGACCAAAGCATCTCAGACATGCAGGTCTTAATTCATGACTGGAATACCCCAGCAGTCTCTACAACCAAAAATACCATGGCTTCTCTTCAACAATTCATTTTCCTTTCCCTAGCCAAGACAAGAATGAGGAAGGATGATTGGGTGAAATAATGAATGTAGTGAAATCCCCACGAAAGGTGTGAACAAAAAGCAATTGAGTGAATGAGTGAATGAGTGAAGAAGAAGAGACCAACAACAGACTAAGAAGAGAACCCCCACCCCAAACCAATGTTGGGTTTTTGTAAATCTTGGGAATCAATAACTTCATGGCCTTCCCCCAAGAAGCTCATGTAACTGATATTCTCCATTAAACAAAATGGGTAATCAAAGTTATAAAATAAATACTTATCCTGTCAAGCCCCCTCTCTTGTGGAATCATAGCCCCTTATAACTCTTGTCCTTGTCCATCTAGAATCCATCGGTGTATTTATTATTAATAATGATCGAAACATTACATTTCTTAGGCACACTGACCTCTTTTAGTTGTTTGGGCACTCTGGCCTCTCATCAATTAACAAAATACATTATTTAATATAGGGCTCAAAACCTAGGGTGTTACAACGGGGCTTTCCTGGCTGGGGGGATTCTATGGTTATCGCGAACTTTCCATACACTTCCACTTCATTCACATTATATGGTGGATTCATGAGTAATCCTTTCATCATGTCTGTAGTGTCAACCTAGGGAAACCCCTTCCAAGCTCAGTGGAATCGCATGCAAGGGTATTTCCCTTCAGAAGTGATGCCGTCATGGGGTAACCCCTTTCTCGATTATTATAACCCCATGCAAGGAATAGTTCCTTCGCAAGGAGGTCCGGCATGGGGAAACCCTATTTTTCCATACGAGAATCAGATGGGTGGAGGCTATCCTCCATTATACTAGAGCCAATAAGGTTTTACCCAAATCTTTGGTCCATCATAAAACTCTTCTTGACAACCTGGTGCCAGTTACAATCCAGGACCTTCTTTTCAAGCTACTAATCAGTCAATGACACAGCCCTGGCTACCATTTTTGGCAACTCTTCATTTGAAATATCTTTCTAAGTTGATGAATGACACCATTTGTCATGACCCGAATTTGCCCGCAATCCCCACCAAACTACCTTAAGATATACCAAAATTTGAAGGAAAGAGTGGAGAGGATCCGCAGGACCATGTGACGACGTTTCATTTATGGTTCTCATGTAACTCACTTAATGATGACTCGATTTGGCTACATTTGTTACAATGTACCCTCACCAAGGGTGCCACGAAATGGTACATAGAGCTGGAGAGGTCCAAGTATGTGATGTTTGGTGATCTCACTATGGTTTTTCTCAACCACTTCCAACTCCCTGTCTGGTATGATGCTGATACAAAGCTTGTGTCCAACCTTGAACAAGATAAGGCTACACACATTTCTAATCATATTCATGAATGGAGGATATGGAAGAGCTTGATTAAAGCCATTGTTATTCCAGAGATTATCTTAGAATGGTTCTTTAATTCGTTGCTTCTTTATATCTCTAAGGATGTAGCAACTTCAAGCGTATTTATTGAAGAACATGAAATTTTTAGAGAGCAAAAATTGGATTTAATTTACTCTCCATCAGGAATTCTCTATGAGATCATGCCTAACACACCATGGTCAACCCTCGACTTATCAAAATTGAAATCGGGACCACATGCCGATGGCATTGTCGGTTCCTCTCAAAGCAAATCCACAGACCTGGTCTCTAACCAGATGCAGTAGTTGTTAATTCAACAAATTATGGTTGGTCCAGCCTTTGGCTTAACCACCCCCATAACCCAGTCCTCGGTTGTACACACTGTGTAATAAAAGACTCAAAAGGGTCCTTATCAAACCATAGAGAAAAAGAAACGCAAAGGAAAGAAGGGTAGTGGGGGAAACAACAAGAAGCCTAACAAGAATGTTGAGGTGGAGAAGGATGAAAAGAGAAGGGTGAATTTCCCATCTACTCTTTGTGTGGATGATCACCTTACTCATCAATGCCTGAATATGTAAGAAGCACAACATTTGACAACATTGCAACAACAACCTGCTATATTGCAAAATTCATTTTTATAAAGACAAAATATGCAGGTTGGATCTTCCACTTCCAATCCATAAGGGGGAACTTCTAACACACCTTTGATGGATGGATCTTCCGCATTTGTTTGTATGGTTAATTCTTCGAAGTTAAAAGAAGAGGAGGTAGAATTGTTGAATAGAACTCTTGATTATGGTAATCTAGAGTCAACAATGAAAGGTAAAGAAACTTATGATTCTCATGGGCCTCTCCATATAGATAAACTTGAGAAGGAAACGATGTTGCACATACCAAAGGGCATGTAAAAATGGGCGTCACGCAACCCTAATGCTTGGGTTGCACCCAACTATTTGACTGTTGAAGATTTAGCTCAAATTCCATGTGTGATGTTTTCTTTAGAGGTGCTTCAAAGTTTCCCTGTGCAATGCACTACATTGTTATCCACAATCAGAGCGACAGATTCTTCCAATCTGCTCACTATGAAGTTTGACGCTACAGATTTGAAGCCTCGCCTTCCTTATCATGTAGCCTTCCAGATCGACATTGTTTATGGAAATCACATCATCATGAGGACCATTGTTGATGAGGGACTTTCCACGTGTCTCATGTCTTTTTCTTACTGGAAAGATATCGGCTATCCAGAGCTCACACCTTCTCCTACTTTGTTAACCACATTTGACGAACGATTGTTTAGGCCGCACATGCTTATTTCCTCTTTTTTCGGTCCAGTTAGGAGGCAATTTCATTTTCATAGAAGTGGAGGTAGTTGACACGCATCTTGTTGGTTCAGATCTTTCTTTCACTTCTTTGGCTGACCTAGGTTTGGATCTCAACAGGTTTCCAACAAAACCCTCTAAAACTATTAGCCCTCCTGGTAAACCAGAAGGAAACACAACGCATAGATTGCACTGTCCAGTCTCACCCAGTGACTGCAATACTCAGGTGTCTACAATCTAGGAATGAGTGGGGATATGGGAGTGTATTCTATCTTCTTCATCCATTAATCTTGTTATTCATTCAAGTATTTCTAGGATTGATTCATTTTTAGGCACATGCATGCATTATAATAACCATTAATTCATAAAATAATCATTGACATAAAGTAAACATGCAATAAAAATCACATAAAACCCAAGTTTTACCATGGTTCACCCCCTCGTGGGCTATGTCCACAAAGATTTGGCATCTCTGCTCTTTTATTTAGTCTGCTACAAAATATGGCATTGCGTGCATTACATCTTCCATTATACAACCATGAAGAGGTTCAATAACCTATGTGAGGCAGACTAGATCACACCAAGCTCCTCAGTCTGTGACCTAATTCTCAAAATATGGCTTACTTGACTCTTTTATCACCTTATTACAATCATAATAACCACTGAACCTCAACCACGCTAACCTAGACCTCCTAGGTTCTTATTTATACTATTTTACAGACTTATAGCCATTACAATATTTATCACAAACCTTAACCCTATCATGTTTAGGCTTGTCTGCCTACGTGCCATGTTGCTTTTCCTCTTGCATCCTACTTTTCCTTCTTTTTCTGCATGCTTCTTTCTTGCCATCAATTGTGAGTGTTCCAAAATTAGGTATTTCCCAAAATAGACATTTTCTCCAAAAATATTCCTGCATCCAAATAACCTTCCTTCTTAAGATATGCATGTTCCCTACAGACCCCCAACACTGACATGTGGCTCGTCCCGAGCCACTCAGGTGGTGCGCAATCCCTGGACTGAGTTTTCCAAACTGTGGAACTTTTCTGCTAATTCCTTTACTTTTTCTCTCATCTGCACAACTTTTCCTATTAGCGCCTCTACTGTCTGCATTTTTATTTCCTCTTGCATTAATGTTGTGCTCTCAGTTTGTGCTTGTTCTCTACTTGTCTTCTCTTCCTCCAACTACACAATCATCTGTGCTGCTTGTTCTTGGAGGGGTTCCAATTCAACTTGTCTTTCTTGCTTGTGTGTCTGCGTTGTTTTCAACTTTGTCTGCAAAGTCTTCATTTCTTGGGTGCCCTTCAAGTGCTCTGTGATGCTCATTTTTTCTTCTCTTGCTTGAGCTATTGTATGGTAGCATTGATTCTCTCCTCTTCCTGGTCCCACTGTTGGACCTTTCATCTTCTTTGAGGATAGTCTGTATTTTCACTGTTATGTCGAACAACTCTTCTACTTTCCTGGATTCTTTCTCCATCTCGACGATCTGGAGTGAAAATTCTTGTTCTCTCTATTTTCCGACCTCGAGAGGGGTCATAGGGTTGAGACTTTCTTTGATATCCTCAATTTATTGCTTGTATTGGTCAATTATTTGTGAGATCGGGTTGATATTATCCTCTATGCTACTCTCCGGTGCTTGCGCACTATCTGGGATGCGATTGTAAGCCGTTGTTAATCCCTGTTCTAATTTATCTGCATGCTATTTCTCCTCCTATTTCTCCACGTTCAATTGGTCACATGTGATTTGTATCATTTCAGAGACTCCTCTACCCACCTCCAAGTTTGTTGCTTCCGCGTGGGCCTTGGACTGCACTTATTTCATGACACTAGCCTGGAGTTCGTATAGTACCTTGGTGGGTATTTGTGCCATGACAACTTCCAATTTTTCGACTTCCCCCAGGGGTTTCTGCGCAATATCCTAATACAATCTAATCATTTGATGCATGGCCATAAATGTCTCCCTGCCATAGACTACAAACTGCACTGTCTCCTCTCCTTCTTTTTGCATAGGTGGTCATTGTGTCTTTTCCTATTACTATGATGTGGCCTTTGGTCATGTGTGGCTCTGTAGTTTTTGTACATTCTCATGGACCTTTATAAGATTTCCATGCTCTATTCCCATTGTGCTTCTGCAATGCATACCACTTCTTCCCCCCTATCTTGGACCTTGTCCGCGACTAGCTCCGCATCATCCTCTATTAGGGTGATGATTGGGTCTTCTGTGTCATACTTACTTTTCTTGAACGCCTCTTTTTCCTACGCGGGCTTCCTTATTGTTTGTGAGGGTTTCACCCCACTTGTTGTACCCTGGGTCCTTTCTTCTCCATCCTGTGAAATATCCTTCTTTCAGGTCTATGGCTGGCTTCCTGTCCTTGTGGCTATTGTTGTTCTCCTTGGTCGTTTCGGTACTGCGCTACTCTCGGTTGGCTGATTCCATGCTTTAGCTATTTTAGTATTATTGGTCGAGTTGTTTGTTCTCGCTGAAGAGCTTGCTTCAGCCTTGTCCTTAGGCCTAGAGGATTGTGCCATGGTTGTCCTCATGGCTGGTTTTGTTACTGGTAGTTGCCACTGCGCAGGACAATCTTTAATTATCTAGTCCACTTCCTCTTTCGTGACGTAGTATTACATTTCTAGCCATTTCTTCTTTGGATCCCTTACAGCTTGGATCCACATGTGGTGCCTGGATGCCTTGAACTTGGCTATCCCATCTATCTCCTGGACTACGTCCACAGGTATGCGCCACACATTAGTTGTGTGTTGTTGTATGTCTGCCAACAACATTGAAAAAACTGCGTTGTTTGCTTGTTGCATTTTGTTGTCCTTGGCCTGCCAGAGAGACTCATATCTGGCCGTGTAACATTTCCCTTTCCTATCCAGGAAAGCCGAGAACTTTGGCTCTTTCCACCCTACCAAATCTATAAGGATGATCAACCAGGAGTATTGCAACTCGGTTCCATTGTCTTGCGCATCTCTACAACCTATCAAAAGATGGTTTAACATGTATGGTTCCCAACTGAGCATTACCCCTTTTCCGCACTATGCGACTATTGCAATAATGCCTGCGGGCACTTCTTCTTTGTGACATTTCCTCAATAGTTTGCAAGACACAAGATTGTTGGAAAACCTTGTCACATTATCATTGATATATTTGATTACAATGCCTCTATTACCCTGAATGGTGCCAAACTACGCTTTAACCAGCTCTACGATTTCTTTCTCGCGCGCCTTGTTATCCAAGTATTCCTCTGGCTGTGTGCCAAATTTAGGGAGTCCTTTGATTTTGGAAATTAGTGCCACATCTATCTGTACCAACCTGTTCATCCATAGGATGCCTCCGTGTACACGAGCGACTAGTTTTTTAACGCAGAGCTCAATGTTCTTACCACGCCCACACACTTGTTTGCTTCTACGTAAAATGCTAACTAGGGAAAACACTCTGTTTCTCGCTCTGTACTAAAAAATATCTAAGTGTTGAATAAACATGTGCTTTCTTCCTTTATAGACCCGGTTGTATTTATTTTTCGTTGGTTGCATACATTTGCATCGGGTGTAATTTTTCTTATGCGCTGTCTTTTGATGTTTTTCGCGGTAATTACTGCGTGCAACTTTTTTCTGCACTTTCTTATGGTTTAGTCAACTTCTGTGTATTTTTTTGTTTTTCTTCTGTTTTCTATTTTTCTATTTATTTTTTTCTTGTTTTTCTCCTTCTTATTTATTTTTATCATTTTTCCGTCCTAATCCCTACTATAGTACACTATATACATGCCTTTCTCACTGCACTATGCCTTTTAAGTGTTAGGAGGTCGACTGTCCCTGTATAGTTTCAATCGAATACTGTTGATCATTCCTTTGAGTTTTGTGCCTCCCAAATCCTTTAGTTGCACATATCCTCCATTTGTGACAGTCTTTACTTCATATGGCTCTAGTCAATGCATTCTAAAATTACCAAGATGTTGAACAAATTTATTGTCATAGAATAGAACTAGGTCTCCCTCCTTAAAACTCTTCCTTTTAATATGTCTATCATGCCAACATTTGTCTCTTTCTTTCTTTACTTCCTGGTGAAATCCTAGCAGAATATTGTTCTCTTCCATTTCCATTAGTTGACTTAACCTTTCCTTTACTGCGCATCTTTCTGTCATGTTGACAATTGTTGCTATGCACATATTGAGTACCATAAATTATAATGTCACTACTGCTTCTTTCCCATACACCAATATGAATGGTGTCTATCCTGTCAACTTCTTACACGTGGTCCTATATGCCCATAGTATTGCTGGTATTTTCAATTCCCAATCATCCCTGTTGACATTGCAGATCTTTGTGAAAGCATTTTCCAAGATCTTATTGAAAGGTTATACCATTCCATTTTCTTGAGGATGGTATGGTGTACTCTTCTGGTGATAGAATTCAAACTCCTCAGTCATATCCCTGATGGTATTGTTTATAAAGTGAGTTCCTTGGTCACTCATCAAAATCCTTGGACATCCAAATCTGGTGATCACTTGCTCAAACAAGAAGTGTGTTGCTATCTCTGTGCTACAATCTTTGACTGGTGTTGCTTCTGCCCATCTTGTTAAGTATTCAGTCACAGTAATGATATATCTAGCTCCTGACCTTTTTCCTGGTGGATTGATTGGTCCAACAAATTATATTTCCCATTTTTCAAATACTTGCAGAGTTACTTATGGTCTTAGATGCATCTCATCCCTTATGTTGGGTTTTCCAACCCTCTAACATATATCACATTTCTGGCAATATTCCTTGGCATCTTTATGAATTGTTGGCCACCATAATGATGTGCGCAATACCTTTTGCATGGTAGATTTTCCTGGACAATCTCCTCCAACTATACCGTCATGAGCTTCTACCAAAATTCAATGACTTTCATGTTCTAATACACACCTTCTCAAAATAATATCTACGCCCATCTTGTATAAATGTCTTGCAATAAGTTCATAGTCTGCAACTCTGACTACTCGATTTTTCTGTTGCGTAGTGATGTTTAATATTTATTAATGTTTTGCATATTACATATACAAAAACAGGCTCCTGGCCTTTAACACTTAGGCTCTCCGGCCTAATAAACACATAATCCCACCAGATTACCAATACTTGGCTCACCAGCCTACAAAACATGATTTACAATTCATAAACATGATTACAACATGGCTCATCCTTGGGGATATTACAATCCCATCCCCTTATTTTTGCACTGCCCTCAGTGCAACTTTTACACAACATCAACAATATTTTCAAAATATTCAAAAAGATGCGGGTATTCTGCCCACATAGCATCCTCATGCTCCCATGTCGCATCCTCAGGACCGTACCAGGTCCACTGGACCTTTACAAGCCCTATGGATCGATTCTAGAGATGTTTGCTTTTCCGGTACAATAAGCGCATAGGATGCACTTGCAGGACACCTTCTTGGTCCACCTGAATCACATTCCAATCAATTACATGATTAACATCAGGTATATATTTATGAAGCAATGAAACATGAAACACATTATGTACAGTCATGGATGCAGGTAATGCAAGCATATATGAAACTGGCCCAATCCTTTCTAGGATTTCAAATGGCCCACAAAATATGGCTACCAACTTGGCACAGTTTCCCAACTTCAGGGAACTTCTATTGGCTTTATCTTTCAGAAAAACATGCTCTCCCACTTTAAACTCTCCGCGGGTTCTGTTTTTATCAGCATAACTTTTCTGCCTATCTTGGGCAACTTTCAAATTATACTTAATTTTTAGCATTTGTTCTTCCATTTCCTTGAGAAACTCTGGCCCAACTACTGCCCTCTCATATGGATTATCCCAACTTACTGGAGTATTGGACTTTCTGCCATAAAGTGCTTCAAATGGGATCATCTTCAACGATTCTTGATACCCATTATTGTAGGTGAATTCTACCAAGTGTAGGTAGTCTTCCCATTTCGATGGTTTGTCCATCACATACATCCTTAGTATGTCTTATATTACTCAATTCACCTGCTTAGTCTGCCCATCAGACTCAGGATGATAGGTTGTGATAAAGTTCATATTCATTCTGAACCCCTTGAATAACCCTTTCCAGAAATTTGAGGTAAATTTCGGGTCTCTGTCAGACACAATTGTCTTGGGAATACCATGCAATCTTGCTACTTCCCTCATAAAGATGTCGGCAACATCCGCTACCTTGTGAGTAGTCTTTAACATAATGAAATGGGCAGCTTTCGTAATCTTTTCCACCTCCACCATGATTGAATCATGCTGCTTGCATGTTCTGGGAAATCTTGTGATGAAATCCATTGTCACCACTTCCCACTTCCACTCAAGAATGGGTAAAGGCTGTAGCAACCTTGCTGGGTGTCTGTGCTCATCTCTAAACTTTTGACACTCCATACATCTAGCGATGTCTTCAACAATCTCTTTCTTCATACCTGGCCAAAAGTAATGGCTCTTGATTGCTGCCACAATTTTCTGATATCCAAGGTGCCCAAAATAAGTCACATTATGCATTTCAGTCAAAATCATAAGTTTCAAGTCCTGGACATTAGGTACATAAATTATGTTCTTGTACAGAAGTATTCAATCGACTTCCAATTTATAATTCTCCACTTTCTATGGCATCTTACCTTGCTGTAGCTTTGCTACCAAATCCATGTACTACAAATCTGTATTTGCACCCTCCAAAATTCTGCTTTTAACATTAGTTCGGTACATGCTAATGGTTGTAGCATGTAATTCATGTACTCTCCTATTGAGTGCATCATCTAGTTTATTCTTCTTCCCTTTGATATGCTTGATATCAAAATCGTAGTCACAAAGAAACTTCAACCACCTACTCTGTCTAGAATTCAAGGTTGGATGATCAAACAAATACTTCAGACCATTATGATTTGTTCTTAGTTTGAACCTCCTTCCCATGAGGTAATGTCTCCATTTCTTTAGAGCGTGTACTATGGCTGCCAACTCCAAATCATGAGTGGCATAGTTCTTTTCGTGCTCTTTCAACTTTCTAGATTCATAATAGATTACAAATCCATTCTGACCGAGGACTCCTCCCATTCCTTCTTTCCATGCATATGTGCACACTACAAAGTCTTCATTTGGATCTGCAATCCTCAGGATTGGAGCACTGGTTAACAATTGCTTCAACTACTGGAAGATTTTCTCACATTCCTCTGTCCACTGAAATTTCTTCTCCTTCCTTTGCAAAGAAGTGATAGGGTGAGCTATCCTTGAGAACACTGCGATAAATCTTCTGTAATAACCAGCTAGACCCATAAAGGATCTGACTTCCATCACGTTCTTTGGTGCTGACCATTATCTGATGGTCTTAATCTTCTTAGGATCTACAACTATCCCATCCTTCGAAATAATATGCCCCAAGTAATGGATCTGCTCCTGATAAAATGAGCACTTACTCAACTTGGAATACAGTTGGTGCTCTCTTAACACTTGCAACACCATCCTCAGATGTTGTTCATGCTCTTCCTCTGACTTGGAATACACCAGGATGTCATCCAAAAATAATATGACAAACTTGTCTAGATAGTCTCTTAATACACCATTCATCAAGCACATAAAAACAACGAGGGCGTTCGATAGCCCAAACGACACCACTGTGAAATCGTGATGACCATACCTTGTTCTAAAGGTGGTATTGCTGATTTCTTCACCCTTTATCCTTACTTGGTGATATCCTGGCCTGAGGTCTATCTTCAAAAATATCTTGGCATCCTTCAACTGATCAAAGAGATCATCGATCTTTGGCAGAGGATACCTGTTCTTAATAGTCACTTTGTTCAATTGTCTGAAATCGATGCACAATCTCAATGTCCCATCCTTCTTCTTCACGAATAGGACCAGGGCTGCCCAAGGTGACACACTTGGGCATATATACCCCTTCTTCAGAAGATCCTCAAGCTGCAATTGCAGTTCTTTCAGCTCCTATGTAGTCATTCTGTAAGGAGCTTTCGACACTGGAGCTGCTCTAGGCATCAAGTTTGCAGAGAAGTCAATATCTCTCTTCAGGGGTAGTCTGGGTACCTCCTGAAATACATCTTCAAATTCCTTTAATACCGCATGATCTCCAATATTTGAGACCTCATCCTTAGATGCTTCCTCCACATGGGCTGCAAATAATTGACAACCTTTCCTATAGCACTTATTTAGCTGCATTGCTAAGATTTCTCTGACAACAACAACTCTAGGAATTCCTTGGACTGGTTTTTGATTTTCTTCCTCATCCAGGAAAGTGAATGCCTTATTACGATAGTACAATATGGAATGGTGATGGTCCAACCAATCCATCCCAATTAGACAGTCATAAGAACCTAAAGGCAGAATGTTCAATTCAGCCTTCGTGCTCAGTCCATTCATGTCCACTGGATAGGACTTAACTAACTCAATGAATTTCCTCTTGGTTCATGTAGCCAGCTGCAATAACCAAGACTTTTATGTTTTCTTCTCTACAATTGCAAACTTTCAACCACTCTAGGATCTATATAACTATGGCTATCCCCTGAATCAATTAAAATAGTAAAGGCATGGTTGTTGATCATACCTTCCACTTCAATCATGTGCCACTGATATTCAACTTGCTTGTTGTCCAGGGCTGTGTAGATCCTTGGCATTCTATTGCCCATGTCCTCCACTGTTTCAGCCTACTGTACATTGTGGACAAATCTCACTTTATCATTTATGTGGGGGAAATCTCTATACCTATGGTTCCCTTTACAACCCCAACATTCCATAGGTGGCAGTCTTGACATTTTCCCACCCACTTTAGGCTTCCTGGGCTCTCTAAAATATGGCTGTCCCTGAGGTCTGTTTCTGAAAAAGGGTGGCTTAGTTCCCTTCTTCCTCTGATCCATCTTGAATTTCTTCTTGTCTTCCCAAGCCTTACGGAAAGTAGGCTTCTCTCTTTGCTGCTCAAATAAACATTTCACTCTTCTTATCATTTCTTCCATAGTTTTTGGGTCATCATACTAAATCTTGTCCCCAATGGAAGGTGGAAATCCACTTATATACCTCTGAATCTTGACAGTCTCATCTTTGATGAATGGAACATACTTCAACAATTCCAAAAATCTTCACTCGTATTCATCAATGGTCATGCTACCCAGCTTGAGTTCAAAGAACTCTTTCATCTTTCTGTCATAATATCTTTTAGTCAAGTATTTCTTCTCAAAATACCTCTTGAATTATTTCCAAGTGATATATTTCTCTCTAATGTGCTTCACCTGCATAAGCTAATCCCACCACATGGATGACTTTCCCTTCAGTTGATACATTGCAGTTCTTCCTTTTGCATGAGATGGAAATATTTTCTCATGCCAAGCAACGATGTTTCAACATCTTCCTCCTTCTTGTGTTCTCCATCAAACGTAGGAGGCTTAATATTGTTCATTTCGCCCTTTAGTTCATCAACTCCAGATCTACTATTCTTTTTGGTAGGAGATGGGCTTGAACTACTGTGTGCCCTCCTCTTGGAGCAACTTTGGGAGTGATGATGGTGTTTACCAACACTCTTTGATCTTCTTCCCTCAGAAGTCTGGTGACTCCTTGTTTTGCTCGAGTCTCTCTCCTTGTCCAACTTCTTTTCTATTCTCTCCAGACTCTTCATCAACTTTAAGTTGAATTATCCCTGTTGTTCCTTAGCTTTCATGAGATTTCTGCTATCTACTCGATGAGTTTGGGCATCTTTCTACAATCTTTCAATGATTTTTATCATATGCCCTTCCTTATCTATCTCTTCTCCATGCCCATTGGAGTTTGACCCTTCAACTCCCAAATGAACATCCATTCCTTTTGCTTCATTCTCCGAACTGGAAGCATTCTATGTCTCCTCCATTTCTTTGCACTCAATGGAAACTCTATTCCGTTATGGCACTCGTTAAACTTCTGCCAACACAATGTGTAGACAACCAGAATTTGTTAGGCCATTATTCATTAACAAATCCCACAACATTCATAAACAAATCCTATTCAAGAAAATGTTCAATTTTCATTCTTTGTGATTCTCGTTCAATCAAGAATCCCCGTAGATTTCTTCTTTCAGATCTCTTCTCTTCTAATTTTTCGGGCACTAGCCCCTTTCTCTCAGTCCCCAACCCACGTGACCATGGGTTGTGACCAAGCACTAGATCAATAAGCGCGTACTCGGGCCTTCAGCCTTGGAAATTTTCAAAGCACAACATGACAGTCTCTCAGAGTTTCGAGTTACCAAACTCACGTAGTAGGGTGGATCAATGGTCCACATCTACCCAACATCCAATGACTAACACTCACTGTGGAAACTCAAGCATCTGAGTTCCGAGACTTTGGGACTTCAGAAGATTTCACATCCGCACACCCCGAACCATTAATCTTCGAACACTCCCACGTCACCTTAGGTGACGTTATTACGTCACATCACTTAAAGTTTTCCAATTGCGGGGCATGCACTGGTGGGTTGGAGTAACCTGCCTTTCATCCTGCAATTCTCCTGACGCTGACACGTAACCCCTCAGTGAAACCACGATTTGGATTGTGAGACCGCCTTGGAGAATTAACTTCCATGAAACTTGGGTCCCCGCAATGCCTTCTAGCCATTGATATTGATGTATCATGATCAATGCCACAGTGGGTCCCCTGACCTTTAACTATGTTACGTAACCCCAAGCACCACTAACCCTGCTCATATAGGATGCCACATGGATGCATACTAGCGACTGATATGTGGCCCATTCAGATGGGTGACACTCGTCATGTTCCAAATGCCATTTCAACCTTCCACTGTTCAGAATCCGCTTACACTTGGCACACAACCCATGTGTCCACATCACCTCCAGGTGGCATCATCATGACTCACCACTTCGACTCTTCGGGCTTCAGGATTTTCAACTCCTCCACGCTTGCTTTTGCCCGTAGCGCTTTCTCTAGGAGTTCACGATCTACCGATGCGTGTCCTTCACAACCAGACGGTTGTGATGTACTTCGGGACTTCGGGAGTTTGTGCCTCATCACATTCCACTTCTCCTGATTGTTGAACTCCGAAAGGCTTCCAGGATAACCTTCCTGCACCTTCTCCAGATCTGACGGTCGTAAAGGACTCTCCTTTTTCCCAACCCATCCTACGGATCCAACACCCCAAGTGTTGAGCTCTCTCTCTCTCTGTGGTCAAATACCACATCGGCTGCAGTTTTATTCTACCGCTACTCCTCCTGAGCTTTGTAACACGACCAAGTAACCCGTTGGCACTCAAAAACATTCTAAGGTTCGAAATTGGTTCCATTGAACACCATTTCCACTCGAAACCTTGGGTCCAAAGACCACTTATCCAGCCCATCTAGGCTCAACGTTGAAACTATGGCTCTGATACCATATTGTAATGTCCCCGACCATCAGCCCCACTGTCAGGCAATGCTACTACATAGAAACATTCACATACTTATATATATAACATGCATATTAAATCAAATTAACTCCTTTAACCAAACAATACAGAGTAATCACAAGATTATTGCTAACATTAAGAAATAATGGAATTAACAATAAATATCATTGCAACGGAATAAATGATAATATTACAAGCATCACAGACATGCATTTTAGTTGAAATTAAAATACATAATGATACTTATCTTAGAAACTGTAGTAACTCCACCAACCATGTGTAGGCCTTCCATGAACCTCCCAACCTTAGACCACGCTGCTCATCACGCTCAGCAGTGGGTCACCCCCGAGTTGGGACTAAGCTCCACCCAAGGAAAGGGAATCCTAGACTAGGCTGTGGTTATAGGAAAACTGGACAAAGAAACTAGAAGGATTCTCTCCAGGAGCCTTCTTACGCCCACTACTCACGGACTTTCATTCCCCACATGCCTGTTCCACCCGGGAGTATACACCTTCACAAGCTCAGTCCATCAGTGCTTCACCTCCCTCTCTGGGTCTCGACAACAGGATGGATCAAGAATTCTCAGAGTTCTCTAGCTGGTGTTGGACTCTCTCTGGGAGAAAACCACTTCCCAATAGACTCTCTCACCTTTAGAGGGCTGCTCACAGGCCTGGAAACCTGCCTCTTCAACCATGGGCATGAAAACCTGCTTATTTAGCACACTCCTCAACTCGGCTTCAGCGAGGTGAGGAAAAAAAACATGGTTAAACACTCATTCACACAGGGATGACGACCACAACAAAAAATGGGCATAGGCCCGAAAATGGCAATAGCCCACGCTAAACACAACACACTCAGGCAATTACTCAGGTGTCGGGTTCCTCAGAAGACACAAAATGGTTCGTGGATTTTGGGTCTTAGGTGCGTGCATGATTATTGCAAGGTTCCTATACAGAGGTCACGAGATTCACAAGAATACACGGTCGGCTTCCCGGTTCTCGTTTTCAGGAATGCGTGACAAGAAAATTAAGCAGAGGTTGTTCACAGAGGTCTCACGGTTTCAGACGAAGCATCGGGAAAAACTGGCAGAACGAACCTAGACTCAAACGGTTCATATAGTCGATGACAGAATGGAGGAACAACCCCCAACTCAGCTGACACTTCATCTTTTAACCGCATGCACCTAGGTCAACACTTGTCTTCTTGGAGCTGCATGCATTGCCTCTGCCAGGACTTAGGATAAAAACATGTTTGTCACACAACTTTGGAATAATGATAAAACATTATTCTCAAGGACTTGAGCCCCTAAGCTTAGGCCCTCTTTCCAACCTTTTAGCCCCTTTTCCCTTACCCACCCTGTGGAAGCTTAGTCCCCCATCACTCTTTTTTCGTGGTCAGTCTGCACACAATGATGTTTAATCTTTATTAATGTTATGCATATTACATATACAAAAACAGGCTCCTGGTCGTTAACACTTAGGCTCTCCAGCCTAATAAACACATAAGCCCACCAGCTTATCAATACTTGGCTCACCATCCTACAAAACATGAATTACAATTCATAAACATGATTACAACATGGCTCATCCTTGGGGATATTACACATTCTCTAAGACCTCATCTATAAAAGGGGTAGGAAAAGGGTCATGTAAGCAAGCATCATTAAGTTTTCTCAAGTCTACACAAATCCTTATCCCCCCTTATTTCTTTTCTTGGACTACCATAGGACTTATACATTAGGATTCCTCTATTGGTTCTATGATAATACCAGATTCCAACATTATGTCAATTTCAGCTTTCACTTTCTGCTTATACACTAGATTCAGCCTGTAAGGTCTCTGCTTGACAGGTCTTGCTTCAGGTTTGAGAGGTATTTTCATCTCTCCTAGCTCTCCTATTAGACCTTTCATATATGTAAAGGCCGTTGGGGATAGGTCACTGTATTCACACAATAAATCTGTTATTCTTTCTACTACTTGTTCATCCCAATAGTCTCCAGTACTTGGAATTTTAGGATTATCAGTTGTCCCAATGTTGACTTTATTCACTTTGATTAGTGCAACAAATACTTTTGACTCCAGAGATGGACCTTCCACCTCTCTTTCTCCTTCAATTTTTGTAATTTGAATGTTGTGTGGATCATCTTCATTTGGTGCTTCCTCTTACACATGATAGCATGGAAGTAGTTCTTTGATTGTTTGTCTATTCTGTTGTTGATATTTTGTCATGAGTTCAACCTCTAGTTCATAAATAAATATCACTCCTCGTATCTTCTTTATCGTTGAATCAATGTCAGGGCTCTCATGTTCAAATGAGAAAGTTACTACAAATTTCTGTTGTAATGTTGTCCATTCTGTAGTGCCTCTGCGCATCTCCTGTTCTATATACCAGTTCTCTGGGATTCCTTCCAATGTATGGATAAAGTGATGAGGCCATTCTTCTGGTGGCGTCATCCTCCACTACATTTTTCACTTCTCCAAGTGTTATGATGGTGTTCCTTTCCCATCATACCTCTCCATTTTATTTCTTTCCTGTTCTGCGCCAAATCCAATGCACATTAATCGTTTACATTGGTACTAGTCTTGAATTGTTTCTTTGTGCGCACCCCACCATCCTGTAGGTGTGACCTTGAGTGAAATATCTAGGGATAAGAGCCTATTATTTTCTAACACTTCTTCTTTATATTTTGTCAGAAATTCGTCTAAGTCATTTACCCCATGAAAACTGGGAGGTTCTCTTATCTCTGTACCAACCCATCTTACTACGCGATCTATTCTTGCGCACCTTCTTGTGGAAACTTCATGTAATCTCTGTTGCAAATTATCCAAACTTGTATCCGAGTCAGAAGCATATGATGTAATTCTTCTCCAGCTGAGTATCCCATATTCAGTTGGGTTGACATAATCTTCTTCGCGTGTGGTGGTTTTTCACAACTGGTTTATTTCCTCCAGATCTAAACAAGTGGGTTCTACAAACCTTTCTCCTTCTGGAGGATCTAATGGTGTAATGACTCTATATTCACCTGATTTAAATGAAATTTTCCTTTTCTTCAGATTTATTATGGTCTAATTATCAAATTCCCAATCCAATCCAAGAAATACTGGATAAGGTGCTGTGCCATATACTATCTCTATTACTTCAAAATCTGCCAACAATCTATGTTGATTTGCTAATTTCAACTCCGCAAGTGAATAACCTAGTGTGGGTTCCCCCATACACTGCCATGTCTTCTTAGGCAAGACATTTACTTCAGATCCCAAGTCCAGTATAATATCACCCATGTTGAAGTTCCCATTGTTAACATTTAGTCAGAGTTCCTTGCTTGTACTTCTTCTTGTATGGAGATGATTTACTATTTTCTACTCTAATTTCCCTTCTACCTCTGTGTTACATATTTCGATCAGATTTTGTAAGATCTTGATAGATGACGGATCCTTTAATAACTTAACACATGATTGCAGAAAAGTTTTTATGTTACTTTCTTTCTCTAAAGGTTGTGCTTCACTAGTGTGGTCCACTGAGGAGGGAATTGCGTACATTGGTACGTTCTGATTGTGCTGTGCGGTTGATGTAGATGCAACATTTTTCTTGAGAAACTCCTATATTTCCTCCTTGAATATTTCCTTTTCTTTTCGTGCATCAAACTGCTTCTGTGGTTCAATATTCTTCTTCACCCATTGGTGTTGTGTTGGATCTTGTCTTACTACGTCGACTTCTATCTTGGCTCCTCCTCGTGTGACTATATTGATGTTTCTTCCATCATACCTAGCTTCTATATAAATACATTGTACATTATGGTTGTTTTGGTTCCTCTTTTCTTGGATATTTCCTAAGAGTGTTGTACAATATTATGTATCATGGTCTGTTGCACGACTATAAATACATGTCGCTGGTGGAAGTGGACATTCCCTTGCATAATATCCTAGTTGTTGGTAGTTGTGGTACACTACTGGGCCTTTGCCTCATCCAAATCCTCTTCTACCTCATCCTCCACCTTTATATCCAACCTGATCTCCTTGAGGTCCATTGTACTGAGGTACCTATTTATACTGCGTGGGGTTATAATGTGGCTGCACATTGTTGTATTGCGGATGCACATTGTTATACTGTTGCTGCACATTTTTGTATGGAGGTGGTACCTGGTTGAACTGAGGTGCAACTTGTCCTTTCCTTATTTCTTCTTGCACCCTATAAGTATTTGAAGTTCTTTCTCTCATCATCTCCATTGTCCTACAATCTTTATCATTATGACCCACTGACTTGCAAAAATTGCAGTATGAACTTTTGGGTAATTTCTTATACTTCTACATCATTGGACAATGATATGGATCATGCCCATGTGTTTTACAAATCTCGCACCATGGTCCTCTTGTTAGAAAATGGTTTGGTACTCTTGTTTCCATATACTACACGAAAGTTGGACATTTGTCATTATGGTGTCCTTTTGTTCTGCATGTGGTACACCAAACAAATTCTCTTTTCTCTTTGCCCTTATTCTGGTTAAGTTGAAATTTTAGGTTCTTCAGATCCTCCTTGAACTCCTCTATTGTTGGATCTGTCATCTGATACTATTTCTCTTCCAGTTGTAAGGCTGCCTGCAGAGCCTCTACCTGAGTTTGGAACTTCTGATGTCTTAATGGGTATTTCAAATGTGGTAATAGTGAGTTCACAAACAAGTGCCTATGTTTCATGTTAGTAATTACATACTTCAACTTCCCTTTCAAACGTTTAAACCTATGATCAATCTCCCAAACAAAATCACCTAGTTTTTGCTTGATTTCAATAATTTCATTCATATACTAATCTTCTGAGATGTGTTTCTGAAATTCATTTATCAATAGTTTTTTCATGTCTACAATAGTACTTGTTACTCCTGGTGGAATGTTTACATCTAGGCTCATGTACCAGGCCAGTGTGTGGTCTCTTAGATTGATATCTAAATGCGTGAGTTTTGTATCCTCATATTTGATCTACTTTGCTTCCCCAATATTCTTGCAGATGAATAAGTGTGTTTCAAGGTCCTCTGATGCCTCTCCCTGAAATTCTGGTAACCTGATTGTGGGATCATGTCCTACCATTCTGAACTTTGTTGAACTACTACCTCCACACATTGTAGATATTTGACTATTACTTCCTAAACTGGCTCCCCTAGTTGATGTGCCTTGACTGAATCCTTTTCCTGTCCTTCTTCTACCACTAAAATTTGGTTGTCTAGATGTTGGTGTTCTTTCTAGTGTACTAGTTGAACATGGGGTTGCAGGTTCCACACTGTTATAGAAATATTTGCCTCACCCCATGAAACTTTCTCAAAAGGAATTTTCCATTTCCCTATGCAGACTTGAAGTCCCATTTGTGCAATTCCCACAACGAAAAACCATAGTTTTCCACATATACCTCCCCTAACAGCTATACAACATGCGTATACAGAGGTTGCACCATTACAACCTGTGCACATCAGGTTTTGTGCCCAAAATTAAAAAATGGTATTGAGTTTCCATGTCACATCACGTGATCCATGATCCTTGACCTTCCATATACTGGAAACATTCTGACTTGGCCCTTCAGTTCCATTCGAAGGCTATAAATGGGCCATATCCAAGCTATGGAGAAGAGGAGAATAATTTAACTTTGAGAGAAAAGTTACTCTGGAGAAATTATTCACTTCATATTGAGTCTGCATCCCTTTGTCCTTTGAAGTCTGAATACATTGTTCAGCCCCCAAGCTCTTCCCTATTTGATGGAGAACCTCATTGTCTCTCTTATATGAGCTTACCTTTGGTGGATGATTGAAGTGGTGGAGGCCCAGCTGGAAGGGACTTAGTTTCTCGGTTCCGAACGTTCCAACACAAAAGTTTGTCATTCATACACTTATGTTGATTAAATTTTAATAGAAATACTCTTTTCTTGTCCAATTAATGTCTCGCAAATATTTGAATTGTTATTCCATGGGAATATTTGTTATGTATATTAATGGATTATGCTATTATATGTGCTAACTTTATATATTATCACCATATGCTTTTGTATCTTGGTTTTTGAGGACAAGTTGCAGGTGTATAAATTTGAGTTAAGTGCTCAACGATGGACTTCATCGAATGTCTGGATGAGGTAGGCTCTTTATCTTTTCTTGTTAGCATATTTGTTTATATAACATACTTGAGATTAGAGTTGATTTCTGTAGTCATTTCCATCTGTTATGGTTTACCCCATGCCATAGAGTGATTTTCCTTGTAACATAATTGGTGATCATACTGGGGAGGGAATCTTCTTTTCGGGGTTTGGAGTATTTTTCTCCTTTGATTTCTCTCAATTATATTGAGTTTCTTGTCGTTTGATTGCTTGACATCCTATTTTCATTTTGAGTCTGAGTTTCTTGGCCTTATCCTTAACTTGGCAGTGTTTCAATACATATACATGGTTTTTCCCTTGACATAGGGGAAATACGTGAGCTGTCATTCTTCAAGGGGTGTATATACACGAGTTTTCTCTTGATCAATCATGTACATCATCCTTGTTTGCTTGATTGCTGAGTTTGGTGTTTGTTGGGCAAGTTTTGATGGCTGCTGAGTCTTCTTGGGTCTCTGTCATGACTGTTAAGTGCCTAAAGAGTGATATGAAACCTTTCTTTGGTTGAATTTTTGGGCGGTCTTTCTTTCTCATCATTTTTGTTTCATTGGTTGTCCTTGCATCTTGGGCTAGGTGTTTTCTTCTTGATATCCTACTTGGTTTGTCTTTTTTTTCTTATAGTAGGGTTTATATATCAATTTGTTATTCAATCCTTGCATTTTCATTTCCTTTATATTGAAAATACAAAAAAATATACATTTTTCATCATGGCATTTGATCTTTTGGGTTATTATCATTGATTTTGATATATGCATGGAAAGATTGCATCTTTTTTGAAATCCCAGAGTTCAATTGAAAATTGCATTTTGAAAAAGCTTATCATTTGTTGAGAATTGAAGTTAGGACTTTGCATTATATTCATATTCATTTCTTTTACTTGCTGAGTCATAACATCATTAGTTTCACAACCACATATTTTGAGTAAACAAAGCCACTAAGAGTAATGCTGATAAATTTAAAATTGATTAGAAACGCTTTTATTTTTTAGGGTGCACAAACTAGCTTAAGATTTAGAGCCTTGGAATAGGATTTTGTGAGTAAACTTCTCCAAGGATATTAAACTCAACATCTGTATCTGACTAAGGGAGTGGTGAAATCCAATGTATAATTGGTGATGTTAGGAGGCTTCTCTCACACCAAAGTTAAGCACGAGGTTGCACAAAGTTGGTTGAGGAGATATCCCTCCAATACCTTCTTAGTGTCAAAGATATTTCTGGGGATCTATTCGTATATGGGGGTATTTATAGTACCTTTACCTCTTTGAGAGGCAATTCTTTCGATATTTTGAGCTTTTTTACCCTACCCATACGGTGGACTTGACTTACGACTGTTCTCCTGTGCATTGGTTATATTGTGGTGGCTTAGTTGCTTGACATAGGTAGCCACATAGGTTACTTGCAGGGGTTATTCTGCAGGTACCCTGAGTTAGATAAAGGTTGGAAAACACACAACCTTTATGGAGGATTACCTCTCTGAGGGGATCTGATTGACTGGTTGTTAAGCCCACGAGTGCCCTTATAATTGATTCTGATACCTCCGATCTTTTGAAGGGAGTCTCAAGCCCCTCTTGGGCGAGGCATACCTACTTTAGGGAGGGAGGCCCATTTCAGCCACTTCATCCTATTTGTGTGCATATTGGCCCTTTTTATTTATTTTGGTGTGATATTTTATTGTTAGTTGGCCTTAGGATTTCTTTTTATATCTCAAGTCTTGAGTCATCATAGAGCCATACCATCTTCCTTGTAGGTCTCGCCGTTTGTTGAAATTACCACTGCATCTTGAGTCTTTGCCTTCTAAAAGGCATAAAGTTATCAAACGTGGTACACACATCTCCACCTACCAGACTTGTGGTCATACAAGTATGAGTACTAAGTCAAGTCAGAAAGATACCAGGAGTCCTTCGAGTCCCACACCTACCATATTTAATGGAACTCCTTCTATGCCTTCGACCACTACGGTTATAGTGCAAGAGGTTCCCATCATCACTCTTGTTTGACCTATAGTTAATACTCAACCTATAGCCATGAACCCATTTGGGTCTCTTTTTCATTCGCCGGGATACAATACTCATTCCATCCCTATGACCTCTAGCCCTTTTTCTTATGGTATGTTGAATTTCACATCGCAATTCTCATCCTCCATTCCAACGTCTAATTCAAATTCTAGTATTGGACTTGGGAGCATGGATCCTCCTCATATTCCACTATCGTTTGGTGGTGCTCATATTCCCCAAATGACTCATGTAGTTGGAATCCTACCTCCTTTTCACCTTGGGTCTAATCTTAGTCTTAATTCTCTTGGATGGAGTAATCAACCAGGCAGACAAGCTGATGCTTATGTTCCATCCTTTACACCTACCTCCTCCACATCGATTCTGAACAACACGTTTGGCATGATGAATCCACCTTTATCCTCCGAATTTCCACCCGAGGGAGGTTAGTTTCACACTTAGGGAAACCCCCAACCTGGAGCTACTCTGGCTGGGGGAAATATTTACAATCCTCATCATAACATTCCTACTAGAATGGTGCCCAACTAACCCTTTATGAATCAGTTCGGAGAAGGGTTTTACAATCCCTGACAAGGCCATGGTGCATACCAGAACCATCTATGGGATACAATTCCCCAAAAATAATATTTCTCAGGAGCTTGGGGCCAGATGCCACAACCCTGTCTCCCTTTTATGGCCACGCTCAATTTTCCAGACTTGTCAATATTAATGAATGACCCAGTGCGTCATGACCCAACATGCCCCCCCATCCCCACCAATATTCCTTAAGATATTATGAAATTTGAGGGCAAGACTGGTGAGGATCCTGGTGATCACATCACTACCTTTCATGTTTGGTTCTCTTCCAATTACCTTAATGATTATTATATTATTTTAAGATTGTTTCAATGCACCCTCATGGGGGTCATGTCGAAATGGTACATAGAGCTACCTGGGGGACATACGGTAACTTTAAGCAGATGGTTTTAATCTTTCTCAACCACTTCCAATTGTCAGTTTGTTACGATGCTGGCATAGAAATTTTGTTGGCCCAACGCCAGGACAAAGCCACTCATATCTCAGATCACATTCAAGAGTGGCATAGATGGAAGAGGTTGATAAAAACCTACATTCCTCCAGAGTTCATGTTGGAATGGTTTCTTAAGTTTTTACTTCCTTATATTTCGAAGGATGTCTCTACATCTGGGGTAACATATGAAGATGAAGCTATTTTCAAATCCCAACAGCTAGATCTCATATATGATCAGTCTGGGATGCTATACAAAATTCTTCCTTACGCACTGAGGTCGAACTACGACCCTAGACAAAATCTCATGCCTCATGCCGATGGAATTATAGGCTTCACAAATGGTAAATCTACAGACTTGGTGACAAACCAGTTGAAAGAGTTGTCTCTAAGACAATATGTAGGAGGAAAATCTTCACTTGTTTCCTCCACTCCCACTCAGTCGGTGGATGTACATTCTATGCAGTCATCGACTAACCCGAATGGTAACCAGAAACCAGGAGGGAATAAAAGGAAAGGACGTGGTAATAACCGTAAGGGTGGGAGGAATAATGATAATAAACATAAGGAAAATGTTAATAATGAGATATTGAAGGTTAATGTTGGTGAGGGAAAGAAAGAGAAGAGGAAGGTGAAAATCCTTTGTAAGCTTTGTATTGATTATCACCTTACCCACTTATGCCCCAAAGTCAAGGAAGCTACGAGGATTTTATCTCTACCTACCACTGTGTTGACTAATCCTTTTCCGAATAATCAACACATGGCATCAAGATCCTCTAATGCCAAAAATGCATCCAGTGGGAGTCAAAACCCACCAGTGCAAGACGATGACCATCTATGAATCATATGGTCAAGTCTCAGGTTAGTGTAGCAACTCGGTCTCACGATTATAGTTCTTCACAGGCTGTTCGAGGTCTAGAGTCTCCCCCTCCTCCGGAGATTCCTTTATAGATTGAAAAACCAGAGCCTCTGCCTCATATTTTGAAAGGAGTACTCAAATGCTCTACGCAGAACCCTAATGCTAGAGCTGCCCAAAATTACTCTATTGTTAAGGATCTGGGTCAAACCCCTTGCGCGATGTCAGCTTTGGAGGTACTCTAGATGTTTCCTTCATAGAGGAATGCCTTGTTATCTTCATTAGGAGATCAAACCCCTGTGGCTCTAGCGTTATCAAGTTTGATGTCATAGATGTGAAACCTCTCTTACCTTACCACGTGGTCGTCCAAATCCGCATGGATTATTCAAATTATACCATCAAACATACTGTTATTGATGAAGGCACAACAACATGTGTGATGTCCCTAACCTATTGTAAATCCATTGGCTCTCCAACCCTCTCTCAATATCCGACCATGTTGACCACATTTGATGGTCATTCTTTCCATCGCCATGGTATTCTTCCTACCTTTCTGGTCTAGTTAGGTGGGAAGATGATGGAGGTGGATGTCGAGGTTGTTGATGCACCCCTTGACTATAAATTATTACTAGAGTGTAACTGGACTTATGCTATGACT
>ML851523.1:31174-51946 GCA_009831015.1 Picea engelmannii
TTTATTATTTACCTTTTAAAATCTCTTAAACCACTTTGACTACTTTGACCTTTTGGGGCTTCTAGATGACATATGAGGGTCCTCCAACTTCGTAAGTCCATAACTCTCAAACCGTGAGGAGTTATGTGACATTACACATACCACCAGAAATGGAATGACATGTACTATCCATCTAGAATATTATTACCTTCAAATATAGAAAAAATCATACCGTTATCCATCAAACAAACTTGGGTCCATTACCCAAACCTAAGTTCTCCAACTTCACATGGTCATAACTCTCTAACCGTGAGGAGTTATGTGACATTCTACATACCACCGGAAATGACATGACAAGAACTATCCATCCAGGATAGTTTCCTTGACAAATTCATTGTCCTTCATCTCATTATTCCACAATTAAGCATGGGTTCTGTTGGAGCCGCCTTTGTTTTTCTAGCTCGTCACAAATTTCATTCTTAATGCTCGAAATCGAAAGATGGTTTTATTTTTTTCCCTCTGTGGTTTCAAAATCTCTAAAGCTTTATCACACAAGTAGCGATGATTATTGTACTCTCGAGATGAGTCCTAACTTTCGTAAAAATGTTTCCTCTTTTGTTCTACCTCAGGATCTTGTAGGTCAGATGCTCTAAATAACGTAGTTCACATGTCCCGAGCAACAAAACGACGAAATCATTTTTAATTTTTCACCCAGGGCAGTAAAGGGAGTATTTTTTTCCTAAACCATGATTAAAACATCATCAGGTTTTCGTACCTTGGCGTTCACCAAATCCAAAAATTTATTGCCATAGCCCCGATAGCTGAGAACACAAGGTCCTTATTTTAGTAACCCGTGTCAAGGTTAAAGGTAAAAGCTAAACCATGGTGAAAGTTCTATCAGCATTTCGCCACTCGACGTTTCCCTTTTCAAAAGTTACTCTGTCTAAACCCCGACTCGCGAAATCACGATAAAGATATAAACATAATTAATTAATCACTTAATCCAAGTTTATCTTCCCTTTTAATTAAGTCATGTTATCGTGATTTCGCGGTTTCGTAGCTTGGCATGCAAACCCCCCGGAAACTTATTTTCGAAGCTCTGAGTTGCAATAGGGAGAATATAATAATTATGAAATTAATTGAGCCCCTAATCACGATTTCGGTTTTATTAACCAAAATCGATCATTGCAGTCTTGGGTGTTAGAGGTTCAAAGTGTTAAAGTAAAACCCTCGATATAACGAATACCAAAATATTGATTAACGTTGGTAAAACTGGATTAATTAAGCTAAATCAATACATATCTTGTGTTTCAATGCTTGCGCGATTTATGAGGTAGCCTTGTTCTTTCCATATGCCAACTGACATTTTAAACCTCCAAAATGTTATGACATTAATGAGGAAATAGGGAAAATTGATGAATATAAGATTGGATTTTTATGGAAAAATTTATTTCTAAACATGATTTGAAAGAATTATTCTGAAAGGTACCGAGTTTTTGAATATATATAAGAGTTGTGGTTCATTATAACAAATGCATTTTCATATTACGTAAAGCACATTATCTCTGAGAAAGATGGCTTCTGTATGTATACGTATTTCTATCACAGAAGAGCTAAAACACAATCTCCATCCATGGCTCCGCGAAAATCATCCAAAGCCAATGTTGAGGTTTCGGGACAAGGCTCAGACAATGTCATTGATACTTCACCTTGAAGTATCGACTCGGTCCCGAATTGGTCGTTCGTTTGAGATGTTCTACAGGCAGAATTGGTGGATTATTCCGATGACTCTAGAGACAACGCGAAAGATGATATAACCACCAAGTACAAGATAGTCATCCAATCAGGAATGCACAAAGTAGCAGCCAGGCCACAATTTCTTCCATATTATGACATGGTTCGATGGGCATTAGACCATGTGGACATACTGACCAGAACCATCATGAATGAGAAGAAAGTCACCATCGGGACTTTCAGGCCGGAACATCTGCAAGCCATGTATAAGCTACCCACAACGTCTGACTACACTTATGGCGCCAAATTATTGGATGAGTTCAAGAAGAAGGAATGCATACAGTATGATAAAACCATGTCTAGTTTAATAAAATATTGGGTTTCGAACATCGCGAAGTTCAGAGCTGATAGCCATGGCATATATTCAATAGCTTCCTTAGAATCACAGTACAAATATGTAGCCATGATGACATGCAGGTTATATGGGAGAGAGGACACCTCACATTTTTTTCTTCTTTGGGTGCCTCTAATGTTTCGGGTCACCGAAGGCAGTTCCTTCAACTGGGAAAAATGATGTCCGATAGCTTGACCAGTCGAGTCACGGAGTATCGGGCACAGAAAGAGAATGGAAAGGCATCTTCATTTTTCATGTTGGCATATATTATGGATGTCGTGTGTTTTTTGACACCATTTCCCTTAATGAGCTAGAGTTGGACTCCAACAGAAGACGAGCCCATACATGTTTATCATGCAAAATTATGGGAAAACAAAACGGCAGATTTCATATACGAAATCTTCAACTGGGTGATGGTGCCTCTGCATGTCACTATTTTCGGTCACCCGCAACCCAGGATCTCTGATAGTATAGTGACAAATCTGAGAAGTATAACAGACTGGTATGTAGAGTCCGAATTTTCATACCTCAGAGTTTTTGGGGCTTCGGTTCCCCCACATGCATTACCATTGTTCATTCCTGACAAGTTGGCTTATCGTGAGGTCGCTAGGCAAACAATAATCGGTGGTATAAGCAAAGAGCTTAAGGGATACTCAAAGAAGGTATGGCCACCTTTTCCTATTGATTTAAATTCATATTCTTTATTATATTTTGGGCATGCCGAAGCTAAGGCAGCAGCCCTAGAAGACCTAAATTTGGTCCTCATTGAATACAAGAAGCACGATCCGCAAAGGGTCGTGAGCAATCATTTGGCCAGTTGCGGGCTCAAGAGGTTTGAGCATGAGAATTCACCCTCGGATGACATTTTCCTAGGCGCAAGGTCCTATGCCGAGATTCTAGCTTGGATACAGAGCTTGGCACCCAAAGAAACAACCAATGTTCTAAAGTTCTAGGAACATCGACGCAGTTGTCTTCCCACAGTGTTGCGGGGTGAGAGTCTGAGTACGTCGGAGGCGAAACAAAGAGATGTCGAAGGGTCTAAGGATGAGACTCCTGATCAATAAAAACACCAAGATGAGGGATAGAAAACTAAGAGTCTGAAAGAAGAAATAAAGACTTCCGACCTGCCGAAGAAGCAGAGTCCGGTTACTACTCCGGGAAAATCAGTGAAGCAGATCATAGAACCTATCACATCAGTTACCACCTTGCAGTTGACTCAGGGAAGTATTGATGCAAGATGGATCTTCAATGAAGATTTGAGGCCTATAAGGGTAGAAGAACTCCCTCCGAATGATTTTTTCTTTGATAAGAAGAGAAAGGCAGTGGTAAAGAGGAAATTCTATCAGGAAGGAGAGTCAACAACAAAGAAATACAAAGTCATAACTGATGGGAAGGACAAGAAGAATGAACAATTCATGACTGAAATAGCAGGGACATTAGAATCATATGCCTCAGTGAACCAATTCTCAGTCGGGCTTTTGAAAAACTAGCTTAAACGAAAAAATCGCCTCATCAAGACCCTTGAAGCCAGACTAGCCACAGCAACAGAAACTGCCAAAAACCAGGCAAGCATAGGAATAGAGCAGGCCAGGTTGGCCGATAAAAACAAGATAGAGCTACTCAAGACTAAGCTCGAGCAAGCACAACTAGTGGTCCAAGATGGTTAGATGCAAGTGATCCAACAAAGAGATTTGATCCAATAGCTACAGGCTAGGGTGGAAATCGCCGAAAGCAAAGTGATAGATATCAGGATGTTTCAGTCCCAGGCGATGGAGATTTAGGGCAGAGTCTCTACAGCTCAATGAAATTTACTCGGCAAGGTAGGGGAGATTTGAGACAATTGCTTGCTGGTTAATCAAGTTTTGGAGAACTTATCTGCCAGAGAAAGGGAAGCTGGAGTAGCACGGGTCGCCTTCCAAGAGGTTGTGATAGCCATAAACAATAGGGGTTCAGGAAGTACTCCCAGGTTCACCATTTCGGAGCAGACCAGAGGAAACATTCTATTAAAAGAATGGGAGCACAACATCGTGGAAGGCAAGCTACAAGCAAAAACGGTAATGAATTCCTTAGAAGAGGCCTTTAGTTCTATAGATGGTGATCTGCTAGGCATTGATAGCGGAGGTAATGTCGAGGCGTTGATGCAAATGAATATGCCACAAATATCGCTTGATCTAAAGGAAAAAGAGGAAAGAGATTCGACCGAGATTTCCCAAGTGACTATGGAGGACATAGTCCAAATAGAAAAATGCATGATTATACCAAGCGCGCAACTATGCGCTATCGACATCATAGACGGACATATGTAAGACAGGCTGCCGCAGTTAGCCCGAGAATGTTACTTTTTTGAAGCCAGCTGTTAAGCAGAGCCGTCGAGGCTGATATCTCAGCTGGTTTAAAGATGGGTCACCTGTACCGAGCACACGCGAGGACAAATGTTTGGCACCAAGTGAAGACAGAGAAGAAGAAATGGAGTGATTTCTCTCCTCCCTATCATAACCAAAATTTTGTAACGATTGAGATTCTATCTTATTTGTAAAACTGTATAAATACACCACAAAAAGAAAAGAAAAAGGTTGGAACTTTCTGTGTCGATTGTAACGGAGTTTTACATTTTGAGAGTTAATATAAATCAAATCTGAAGATTCTCAATTCCGTCATGACTGTGTTATGAATTTGTTTTCTTGTATCTCATATTTCATTTCATTTCATATCCATAACTGATGAATGCTTCGTTATAATTTAGTACGACCACTACTACAGCGAATGAATTTTGGTTTTTTGTAATTGTTTACTATTTTTCCTCTATACCGGCTATCAGTAGGAGTAAGACCAGTCAACACTTTCAGAGTTCTACACATATTTTATGCTACATCGGGTTATTTCCTTACAATTTTCCTCTCATGTTTATACGTGAGATTCTCCCTTGATAGGAGCCTTACATCATAGATAGCTAAATGTTTTTCTCCCACCTCATACATTTTATTAAGATATAACTCAATTACGGGAAAGAGCCTTTGATTTGCACCCCTTTTTATTTCCAAAACCGTAAATTCTCTTTTATACAACCAAATTGAGACAACACTTAATTTCTCTTTGAAGTTTTTCTTATTTCACTGTTCCTCCATGACTGTCCATGTACCAACACAGCCTAATATCAAACCCAGATTATCAAATTAAATGCACATTTCCTTAAACCTTTTTGACACTATTCTTAAAACAACTACTACCCAGGTTGAACTTGAACGTTCATGGGCAGTGATTGAACAGGATATAACCATCAAGGAACAGTTGGAATCTAGACAACGTCAACGTAGAAATATTCCTTAGTTTCCTTTGCCGAAGGTTGACGTTTCCCTCTACCCCACCTTTTACACACTTTCATATGCCTAGACACTGTACTTCTAAGCCTTAAGTACATACTTTGGAACAACATATTTCTGGCGCCGTTTCTGGTGACCGAAGTTATGAAATCTTTTCCTTGGGAAAACGACATTTGTTTTTTGTTGAAATTGTTACCCTTTGATAGTGAACAATGAGTACACACCTTTTAAGGCTTCCTAATCTTTCACTTGGCGACTCCACAAATAATAAACTGGCATCCGGTTGAAGGAATACCAGACAAAACCCGGATGGTAAGCATATTATGCCCGTTACCGATCCCGAGAAGATTCTAAAGGAAAGAGGCTCTCTTAAGCCAACCACTATAGTTTACAAACTTAAAACCCCACAACTGAAGACTAAGAGTTCTTCTGAACCCTCAACTTCACACCAAAATGCTCCGAAGTTAGGAGTGAGATTCATCCGACAATCCCCTTAGTACACAAAGGAAAGGGCCCTCTTGAAAGTTTGTCGGTAGTTGACATACCATATTTCCTGCAGTTAAGTTTCCTGACCTCACCAAATTATGAAGAGTGTGTTACACATTCGGTTTCCACACCCGTCGGTTTTCCTGATTTCATCTCTTAGAAATCAGAGGAACCAAGTCCTCGCGTTCCTTATTTTTCCTCATTAGATTTTCCTCTTCACGAAGAAAATAAAGATTCACTTTTAATTTTCCGAAACCCCCTTTACAACTTTCCACATATAATGATGGCAACCACCAGAGGAGGAGGTGGAGGGTTTATAGGAGGAGGTGCAGGGTTTATTGAAGGAGGAGGGGGAGGAGCCCCTCTAGGAGGAGATGGAGGCTAAGGGCCTGCCCCCACTCCTAGATTTTTTGTGAAAGTCACTGCCAGATATGCCCCCTTAGTATTGCCCATCCCTCTACATGACCTTCCATAAAATTACATAAAAATTTTACCAAAATTCATCGGGGAAGGGGATCTGACCACAGCCAAACATATTAATTTCTTTGATCAATTCATTGATATCCTAGGTATCAAACATGAGGACGTATATTCAAGACTTCTTGTCCAAACCTTTGAAGGCCAGGTCCGAACATGGTTTCGGATCCTACCTGCAACATCTATCTTGTCTTATGATGCTCTGGAAGATGCTTTCCTCAGACAATGGGGCGAGAGAAAAGACCATCTATATTATTTAACCAAATTTGGGTCTTTAAGAAAAAAGAATTCAGAAACAGTCATGGAATTTATTCAAAGATTCAACAAACTGTATAATAAAATCCCAGCCAAGGTTAAACCGTCCCAACCCGTGGCCAAAGTAACTTTCACCGGAGCTTTCGAACTGGACTTTGCACTCCTTTTGTGAGAAAGAAGGGGAGCCACCCTACACCGAATGCAGGATGATGCGGTAGAAATAGAGTCTAATATGATGGCTTTGAGTAAGCTTAAAGATAAATTAGAAATGGGAAACCGAGAAACTAAACGCTTTAGAGAAAAAGCTGGTCCGTCAGGATCTAATAGATCCACAGATGATAGGGTAGAAGATATGGCTAGAGTAATTAAAGAACTATCAAATAAAATATCTAGAATGGAGCTTGAAAAGGCCAAAGTTGATTCTTTCCCCAAAAAGGATTTCAAGAAGAACCCCAACCCCCTGAACCAGCAAAGACAAATAAAAAATGAAGATAAAAAAAATACAAGCTCCCTTAAAGAATGAAAATTTATAGGAGCAAACGATTTTCAAGACTTCAGAGATTCGGATAATGATGTCACGAACTTCGGTGATGACTGCACACAACCATATCTGACTCGAGAAGACTATGAAAAATCTCTAAACACACAACAACCATCGAATAAGGGTGAATAAGGTGATCACACTGACCTTTGTGAATCTCAACAAGAAACTGATATGATAATGGCCAAGATCCAACCCAAGTATAACTTAAGATCTAAGAGTAAGCCCATCTCAACTTCTCAACCCAAGAAAATCCTCCAAAGAGGTCAAACTTATGAGCCTACTTCGGAAGAGACCTTATTAACCAACGACAAAGATAAAGTAGTAAGCACACAAGAGTCCGAAGTGGAAAAGGTTGAGACCCAAGCACAAGGAACCGAAACAGCTAATAAAATTACATCTTCAACTAGGACCATGAGTAATAAAGTGGTCCAGATGAATAAGTCAGAAAGGAAGGATTCAAAAGTCTCAACCAAAGAAACAGACAAGGTGAGCGGAGCTTTCAGTTTTGAGAATGAGATAAATAAAATTAAGATACCAATCCCTTTGGTAGAATTAGCAAAAAACCCTATTTATCGGAAGCAAATTACCAAAGCGATGGGTGTCTTTGAGCTAGAAATCCAGTCTGATGTTTTAAACCTGGAAGATGACAAACCTAACATCACTTTTGGTCCCCATTTTGAAGGGGCCAAATACACCATTTCTCCCTTTTATATCACGTTGAATGTGTATGATCAATTTCTACATAATTGCATGTTAGACTCTGGAGCCTCCCACACCGTTATGCCTAAGATTATTATGGACAAATTGGGTCTCCAGATCACCAGACCTTATGGAGATATTTACTCCTTTGACTCGAGATGGGTTAAGTGTATGGGAATGATTAAGGACTTAGTAGTTACCCTGGAACAAGTCCCGGTTAAGAGTATCCTGATGGATGTGGTTATTGCAGATATTCCCCCTAAGTATAGCTTACTGTTGTCTAGGTCATGTGGAGCCAAGCTGGGGGGTTCCCTTCAATTGGATATGATGTTCGCTACAATTTCTGTGTTTGGCAGCCAATTTACTCAGTTGTACAGAGAAACGAGATTAGCATATACAGTGAGTGATCCTCAAAACCCAAACAATTTCCCTATTTACATCACAGACCAAGATCTGGGAAATTGTATTTTGCCTTTTGATGATGGTTTACATGGTCATCTGGAGGAAAATGATATAGAGCAGGAAGAGTCAAGTTACATGACAGAAGATCTGTGTAGCACCGGTGTCTGGAAAATGTATTTTGACAGTGCCTCATCTTCTGAAGGGGCCAGTGCAGGAGTTCTTTTAGTGGCTCCGTAAAGTAAATTCGGTATTCCTTTTTCCTACCGATTGCAGTGGGATATTGATTATACTAACAATGTATGTGAGTACGAAGCGCTAGTTTTAGGATTAGAAGCTGCTAAAAAGCTAAAAATAAATAACTTAGAGGTATATGGAGATGCAGAGTTAATAGTCAAACAAATAAACTGACAGTACCAAGCCAAGCATCCCAGATTAAGATCATACAGAAATTGTGCCTGGGATCTCATAGAAAACTTTTTCTCATCCGTAAATGTTCACTTTATCCCTCGTGCAAAGAACTTACATACTGATGCATTGGCTAAAGCAGCTTCAACCTTCTCTCCTCCCACAACTTTCAAATTAAATTATCACATAGAAATCAAACACAGACCATCCATACCAGACAATATCCAACATTGGCAGGTCTTTGAGGATGATGAACAAATCAAGAAGTTTTTTGAAGCAGTGGGTGAATTCTCCGAAACTCACGTAGACCAAGAAAATCTAAATGACCTGATATGGATCATGCAAGAAGGGGAAGATCTGAGAAAAAATTGTGGATCATCGCATGTTGGTCTTTAAAAGAAACCAGATTCTGAAAGGATTGATTCTTTTAGAAAGACTTTTTTATCATAATGACGTACCTGTAAAATCCACTCTACAACCCCAAACAGAAGAAGTGGAGGACTGTGATGTAGGAACTGCAGCAGAATCCAGGATAGTAAAAATATCCAAGTTCCTTCCTCCCGAAATAAAAAGTAAGTATCAAGACCTACTCAGATAGTATAAGGACGTTTTCTCCTGGTCTTATGAAGAGTTAAGAACATATGACACTTTCGTAATTGATCACAAGATACCTTTAAAGCCTGGGGTCAAACCATTTAGGCAAAATCTTAGACAGATCAACCCCCTTTTGTTACCTGTGATTGAAAAATAAGTTAAGAATCTTTTAGATGCAAAAATAATAGTACCTTTGAGATATTCAGACTGGGTAGCAAACCTGGTCCCGGTCAAGAAAAAGAGTGGGGAAATCAGACTGTGTGTGGATTTATGAAACTTAAATAAGTCGTCTCTCAAGGAAAACTATCCACTACCAAAAATGGACCATGTATTAGAAAATGTAGTTGGAGAAAACCGAATGTATATGATCAACGGGTTCTCTGGTTATAATCAAATCGCCATGAATGAACAAGATAGGGAAAAAACTACTTTCACCACACCATGGGGTACGTTCATATATGACAAAATTCCTTTTGGTCTGATGAATGCAGGGGCCACATTCCAGTGCACTATGGACATCACTTTCATAGGAGAAAGGGATAAGTTCGTAGTCATTTCCCTCGACGATTTGAGGATTTTCTCTAAAACTGACGAAGAACACTTGATTCATCTCAAACAGACTTTCGAAAAATGCCACAGGTTTGGTCTATCTTTAAACCCAAAGAAATCTCATTTCGCCATGCGAGAAGGTAATCTTTTGGGTCATATCATATCTAGGGATGGAATCAGGATCGATCCTAAGAGAATTGAAGCAATAGATACTATAAATATTCCCAGAAATGTAAAAGAGATTCAATCTTTCTTAGGAAGAATACATTTTTTATGAAGGTTTATCCCGAATTTCGTTGAGATTGTAAAATTGATCACAGGTATGTTGAAGAAGGAAAGTGAAGTAAAATGGACAACCAAGGCCAAAACATCATTCGGACATATTAAGAAAGTCATAAGCGAGGCACCTGTGTTAGCGAGCCCAGACTATCTGAAAGATTTTCTTATTTTCTCATTTGCCTCCAAACACACTATCATCGCAGTGCTCCTACAAAAGAATGAAGAAGGATTCGAACAACCGGTCACCTTTTTCAGCAAGAGCCTTAGAGACGCAGAACTGAAGTATGATATAATAGAAAAACAGGCTTACTCCATGGTAAAAGAATTAAAGGCATTCAGAACGTATGTACTACACTCAAAGATAACTGCATACATGCCTACCAGTTCTGTGAAAGATATATTGGTACAACCAGACAACGACGAAAAAAGAGGGCGATGGCTCGCCAAAATCCAAGAATTTGATCTGGAAGTCAAACCGACCAAATTGATAAAAGGGAAAGGCCTAGCCAAACTCTTAGCTGAGTCGAATTTCAGAGTCCTAGATATCAATTGCTTGTAGGAAGGCGACAAAGACACGAACCTAAACGAGCTGAATGAGGAAACAGGTCCAAACAAGATCAAAGAGAAGTTTGTATCATCAGGCTGGTACAGAGACATAGTGTCATACCTGCTAACTCTAAAATGCCCAAATGAGCTATCACCATCTAAAGCCAAAAATTTAAAACTCCATGCAGTTAAATATTGTATCGCTGAAAGTCAGCTATATTTGAAAGATCCACTTGGTTTCCTGTTAGTCTGTTTAATTGAATCGGAAACTCAGCGAGTTATAGACGAATTTCATGAGGGAGTCTGTGGGGGGCATTAGGCATGGAGAGATAAAACTTACAAGATCTTGAGGGCTGGGTACTACTAACCAAAACTCTTTTTAGACATCAATGCAAAAGTGCGTGCTTACAACCCTTGTCAACTATTCGTAGGTAAACAGAAGCTCCCGACACTGCCTCTAGTTCCAGTCAAAGTTGAAGCCCCATTTCAGCAATGGGGTCTAGACTTCATAGGTGAGATTAATCCCCATTCCAGTGCTCAACACAAGTGGATCTTAACAACTACAGATTATTTTACTAATTGGGTGGAAGCCATTCCAACCAAAAGGGCAACAGACTCGGTGGTAATCGATTTCTTAGAAGACAATATTTTGTCAAGATTTGGTTTCCCCTGAAAGATAGTTACTGACAATGCCCAGGTCTTTAAATCTATGGCTATGATCAGCTTCTGTCAAAAGTATAACACCGTTCTTGTCCATTCCACAACATATTACCCCTAGGGAAACAGATTGGCCGATTCATCTAACAAGCTCCTGGTAAATATAATATAGAAGGTATTGGATGAAAATGAAAGGTCTTGGCATGTGCACTTAAAATACGCATTGTGGGCGAATCGCATAGCCACAAAAAGGTCTATCAACATTTCGCCTTTTCAAATGGTCTATGGGACAGATGTTGTCCTACTTATAAACCTAGTGCTACCAGTAATGAAGTTATGGCAAGATCAAAATGAAGAACCCAATCATGTCACCAAGAGAATTAATCAGTTGATTGAGGTTCAACAACATAGAGTTGAAGTAGATGAAAAGATGCAAAAGTACCAAGATGACATGAAGACATTATTTGACCGCAAAGCAAAGGATAGAGAATTCCTCCCAGGTGATTTAGTGTTAAGGTGGGATGCAAGAAAGGAAGAAGCAACAAAACATGGTAAATTTGACCACCTCTGGTATGGGCCATTCATGGTCTCAGCTTTGGAAGGAAAAAATTCTTTCTGACTGGAAAATATAGAAGGAGAAGTCCTCAACGCCCCTATCAATAGGTGGTATCTGAAGCATTATATGATGTAACAGTCGCCATATTCAAAATAAATAAATAAATAAATTGTGCACATATATATATTTTTTTTCATTTAAACATTGCTCTTGATTTTCTTTTTTCGTTCATGAACTTTCGACACATTTCGAATAGCCCCGATAATATTCGTATTTGCCTCTTACAGGATTCTAGCTACATACAAAACAAGAATGAGAAGTAAACTGAAAGTTGGTGTCAGAAATAAATCGGCTTAGACAGGTGATACCTAAGAAATTTCATATTGCGCAAATAAATTGAAACGTAAAGGTAAAGATGAGATTTTTCAAAAGACATGTTCTAAAAGACTATTAAATAAAACCGAGGTAACCTCACTCAAACTGCAACATCAGCTGAACTGATTAATGACACAGTTGTTTCTTGGTTTAATAGCCTATGAAAGAATCAAGACGAATTAAATGATTCACCAAATTTAAAAGCAGTCAATCAAAGTAAAGTATCCCCGAAAGTATCCACAAGAGTCAGTTTTGAATTTTTGACCTCTGCATTTTTAGTCAGTAAATCACTACCTGGCATCCTTTCTATCTTCGAGTTTACCTTTTAAAAAAGTCACCATCTTTCCGTTGCATATACGAAGGGATAAGAGTTTTCCATTTCAACCTCATGAGCTTCAAAGCAGATTATGGAAAGAAACTGGGTCTTCACAACTACTCGATCCCCTGTTAAGTGAAGGAACGTTTAGAGTGATCCTAACTTTCCTAGGTTTTTCAACGACATCGGAGGATTGAAGCTTGCTTAAATAGAATGCCCTAAGAAATTTATTTTCCCTTTTTCCCTAAGAATGAAGGTGTTGTGAAGGCCAAGGGAAGTTTGGTACCGAGTAATCAAAGTAAGTTGACAGACCTATAATGCAAAATATCAAACAGATATCAGCCCCGATATAAATTGATTTCCCCCATCTTTGCGCTCTAAAAAAAAAATTATAAGACAGGTGGTGAAAGGAAATTCAGAAATGGTTGCCTCCACCTAGTCCAGGAGACGATGAAAGGAAATTCAGAAATGATTGCCCACGTGTCAGCATTTAAATGCATGAATAAATTCTGAAGTGGTGAAAGGAAATTCAGTAAAAGGGGTCAGATAACTTCACCGGGGTACTGAAAAGGCTCTCTAGCAGTGAAGCAATGTCTGAGATATCTGTAAGGCTGTTATACATGAATATCACTCTACATTGATAACCAATTGTTTTTAAAAAACCTGATCTACATCCCAAGTTCATATGGGACTTCCAAATTAAAAACATATAATCTTCTTCTTTTGATGCAAGCTAATAGCCACAAGATCTATTGGGTCTCCTAGAAATGTTTTGATTGTCTTAAAGTAGACCTAAAATTAGTAACGAGAAAGGGAAAGTCATGAAAGGGACTACAACTAAGTTTAAAAAGAATATCTGAGTTTGAAAAAATCTTTTCAAGGAAAAAAACGAAGTCTTTTTCCCCCTTCGATACCCTGTTCTTAGGAATCTTTTCGCCTGATTGAAGCTATCGACTCCATTTACCCAATATTGGCACATGGTCTACTGTTATTCCCGCCTTACAAGAAAGAGAGATCCCTATTTGGAGCCTATGTTGGAGCCACCTTTGTTTTTCTAGCCCGTCACAAATTTCATTCTTAATGCTCAAAATCGAAAGATGGTTTTCATTTTTTCCCTCTGTGGTTTCAAAATCTTTGAAGCTTTATCACACTAGTAGCGATGATTATTGTACTCTCGAGATGAGTCCTACCTTTCGTAAAAATGTTCCTCTTTTGTTCTACCTCGGGATATCGTAGGTCGGATGCTCTAAATCACGTAGTTCACACGTCCTGAGCAACAAAACGGCAAAATCGTTTTTAATTTTTCACCCAGGGCAGTAACGGGAGTAAAGTTTTCCTAAACCATGATTAAAATGTCATCAAGGTTTCAGACCTCGGCGTTCACCAAATCCAAAAATTTATTGTCGTAGCCCCGATAGCCAATAACACAAGGTCCTTATTTTAGTAACCCATGTCAAGGTTAAAGGTAAAAGCTAAACCATGGTGAAAGTTCTATCGACATTTTGCAACTCGGCTTTTCCCTTTTCAAAAGTTACACTGTCTAAACCCTGACTCGCGAAATCATGATAAATATATAAACGTAATTAATTAATCACTTAATCCAAGTTTATCTTCCCTTTTAATTAAGTCACTTTATCGCGATTTCGCGGTTTCGCAGCTCGACATGCAAACCCCCCAGAAACTTATTTTCGAAGCTCCGAGTCGCGATAGGGAGAATATAATAATTATGAAATTAATTGAGCCCCTAATCACGATTTCGGTTTTATTAACCAAAATCGATCATCGCAGTCTCGGGTGTTAGAGGTTCAAAGTGTTAAAGTAAAACCCCCGATATAACGAATACCGAAATATTGATTAACGTTGGTAAAACTAGATTAATTAAGCTAAATCAATACATATCCCGTGTTTCAATGCTTGCACGATTTACGAGGTAGCCTTATTATTTACATACGCCAACTGACATTTTAAACCGCCAAAGTTTTATGACATTAATGAGGAAATAGGGAAAATCGGTGAATATAAGATATGATTTTTATGGAAAAATTTATTTCTAAAAATGATTTGACAGAATTATTCTAAAAGGTACTGAGTTTTTGAATATATATAAGAGTTGTAGTTCATTATAACAAATGTATTTTCATATTACACAGAGCACATTATCTCTGAGCAAGTTGACTCATGTATGTATACATATTTCTATCGTAGAAGAGCTAAAACACAATCTCCATCCATGGCTCCGCAAAAAGCATCCAAAGCCAATGTTGAGGTTTCGGGACAAGGCTCAAACAATGTCCTTGATACTTCGCCTCGAAGTATTGACTTGGTCCAGAATTGGTCGTTCATTTCAGATGTTCTACACGAAGAATTGGTGGATTATTCTGATGACTCTAGCGACAACGAAAAAGATGATATAACGTCCAAGTACAAGATAGTCATCCAATCCGGAATGCATAAAGTAGTAGCCAGGCCACGATTGCTTCCATATTATGACATGGTCCAATGGGAATTAGACCATGTGGACTTGCCGACCAGAACCATCATGAATGAGCAGAAAGTCACCTTCGGGACTTTCAGGCCGGAACATCTGCAAGCCATGTATAAGCTACCCACAACGTCTGACTACACATATGGCACTGAATTCTTGGATGAGTTCAAGTAGAAGGAATGCATACAGTATGATAAAACCATGTCCATTTTAATAAAATATTGGGTTTCGAATGTCGCGAAGTTCAGAGTTGATAGCCACGACATATATTCAATAGCTTCCTTAGAATCACAATACAAATATGTAGCCATGATGACATGTAGGTTATACGGGAGAGAGGACACCTCACATTTTTTTCTTCCGTGGGTGCCTCTAATGTTTCGGGTCACCGAAGGCATTTCCCTCGACTGGGAAAAAATGTTGTCCGATAGCTTGACCAGTCGGGTAATGGAGTATCGGGCACAGAAAGAGAATGGAAAGGCATCTTCATTTTTCATGTCGGCATATATTATGGACGCCGTGTGTGTTTTGACACCATTTCCCTTAATGATCTTGAGTTGGACTCCAGCAGAAGACGAGCCCATACACGTTTATCATGCAAAATTATGGGAAAACAAAGCAGCAGATTTCATATATGAAATCTTCAACTGGGTGATGGTGCCTCTATATGTCACTATTTTCGGTCACCCGCCACCCAGGATCTCGGACAGTATAGTGACAAATTTGAGCAGTATAACAGACTGGTATGTAGAGGCCAAATTTTCATACCTCAGAGTTTTTGGGGCTTCAGTTCCCCCACATGCATTACCATTGTTCATTCCCGACAAGTTGGCTTGTCGTGAGGTCACTAGGCAAAGAGTAATCGGTGGTATAAGCAAAGATATTAAGGGATACTCAAAGAAGTTATGGCCACCTTTTCCTGTTCATTTAAATTCTTATTCTTTATTAGATTTTGGGATGCGAAAGCTGAGGTAGAAACCCTGGAAGACCTAAAGTTGGTCCTCATTGAATACAAGAAGCATGATCCGCAAAGGGTCGTGAGCAATCATTTGGCCAGTTGTGGGCTCAAGAGGTTTGATCACGAGAATTCACCCTCGGATGACATTTTTCGAGGTGCAAGGTCCTATGCTGAGATTCTATCTCGGATACAAACCTTGGCACCCGAAGAAAGAGCCGATGTTCTGAAGTTCTGCCGAAATATCATATTTTCTCCATCCATGTCTATAGAGAGGCCACCTGAAAATTGTTATCATATTTAAACCAATCAATAATTACATTTGAGTCACCCATCACCTGTAATATTATAATATTTTTATAATAAGAAAAAAATAAAATAATCCATTAAGCAAGTAGTTCTCCCCTTGAATTGGTCCCTTTGCCACAATTCATCTTAATTCTATAAGTACCCTCTATAGGACATTTTAAAACATCCCCAACCCCACACCTTGATCCCAAATATTGAGAAGCACCATCAAAAAAATCCATTTCCACATTCCAGTCTATTAAAAGAGGCCTATCTACCCTCCATACCTTGGGAGAAGTTGTTCTTTTGGTTTCACCCAAATCCTAAAAGATATTGTTGCAGACTCTACTCAGATTCGACAAAATGTCCTCAAATATGGTCAAGTTTCTATGCTTCCATATCTCCCAACAAATGATACATGGGAGTTCTTTCCTGCTTTCTTCCTTTTTAATCCATCTCTGTAAACATCCATCAATCTGTTCACCTTTCCAACATTCTAAAAATTTTATGACCTTTTTAATATTAGCCCAATTTTTTAGAGTAAAAATGCATTTCACAATCAGATGAAGAAATTTTTATTCATCTTCCCTACAAAGAACACATCTTATAGGCCCAATGAATCCTCTATTGACTAGATTCTCCCAGGTGGGAATTATCTTTTTTAGCATAAGCCAGATAAATAGTTTTACCTTAAGTGAGATCTGCCATCTCCAAAGATCTGTAAACCAAAACATTTTTTCCCCAACCACATTCTCTAGTAGTTGTACTTCATATGTTTTTTTTGCACTAACCTATCCAACCTTTGTGTCCCAAGACTAGATTAGTATATATTTTTCATTATTTAGTTCAAAACTGGTACCAATGATTATGCACGCTCCCTCCACAACCCGCAGGTTGGAAGGTCCATGTCAACACAAGATCTTTCTCCCTTCACTGGCCCGAAGAGCTTTCAGAATGGATCTTCTATTTCCCTTTCAGGAAATCTGCACCCATAGAAAATTCAAGAATTTCCCCCTTGTACTTCGAGAGATCAGACTTTGCACTTTCGTGAATCCGTAGGTCAAGCGCATGTCTCTCAAATCTTTGAAACCCAAAAACAGTCAATGCTGACCCTTCCTTCCCTATTTCGGATTTCTCCTTATCACGATTTTGATTGTCGCGATGTCGAACAACTCGTCTCCTTGACTCCCAAATATCGATTTGCCAAAACTCCAATACACTCGCAAGCTTTGACTTTTCAATGCCCCTTTACTCCATCGGGACTTCGGACTTCACGATATCGCGAATCCTAATGCAAAGGTTTTGGGACTTCACCCCACGAAACCCCAAAACAGTCAATCGAATTGACTTCTTATCAAGAGTGCGCCACCTATCCACTCGTTGACTCCTCTATGGCCCACATGATCCTTTTAGCTTTCAGGACTTCATGTTTCATGATTTCGCAATTCCCATTGCAAAATTTACGGGACTTCAACCTACGAAACCCTGATATAGAAATCCACGTGTAAATCCAACGACCCTTGTGGCTTGGATCTACAGTCCTACTCCTCCTAAGCTTTGAACCTTTGGACATACTCGTCGTATCTCCCCTGCTTCTCCGTGAGATCTAACGGTTCATGGGTCTTTGCGATTTCTCCTCAGAGAATCCCGACCATCCATTCTTTCCCTTGTGAATTTATGTGCAAATTAAGCAAAGTATCACTCTCTGCGGAACTTGTCCTCCTGCAGTCCCTCATCACTATGCCTTCTTACAAACTTTCAAGGTACTTGGCCTCTAGCTTTCCTTTGACTCCTTCGAAGGTCCAAAATCCTTCTGAGTTTTCTCCAACTCTGAGTCTTCCAGAGAACTCCTTCTCACACTCCTTGTGACAGACCCTCAAAAACTTTCAAGTGTTGACCTTCATCTCTGCGCACACCTGCAGCAACAGTCTTTCAGTGCTTCGCTTAGATTTGAAACTCTAAGACTTTACTCGAGTTGCGCACTCCTTGCAAGGCTCCTATGCCTAACTGCACTTCTATGGAAATGAGAACAAAAGCTATCTCTCCTGAGCTTTCAGAGACAAACCTATGAACACCTTGTCGACGCACTCCTTGCGGACAATTCAATTGAACTCCTTGTAGGAACTCTTGCTCAGATAGAGAAACAATTGAAACTCATTCATTTTCCCTTTTCTCTCAGATTTCAAGCATTCAACAAAAAATCATTCATATATAGCATAAAATCAAATGTACAATAGGAAGGGTAAAATAACCATGAGCATAACATTTAGCATACATACACAGAGAACAAACATGATGCCATGAATTTGAATCAAAGCTCTCTCTATTAATTCAAATTTCTGTACATGGGTGTTTTCACACAGCTCTCAACTTCTCCGCTATGCTCTTCTCAATCTTCATAATAATCTTACAATACACACTTAGGGTGTCTATATCCCGTTTTCCTCTTGCGCTCCAAAACTGTCTAATCTACACATTCAATTCTACCTACTTGCATTAACTACCATAAATGCCTTCTATCTACTAAGGATGAGAGAAAATCGCTCAAGGTCTGTTTACATTATACAAGTGAACCTCCACTTGATGTTTCATTAATGGCTCAAGATATTTCAAAATTTGGGTTGGGTGCTTTTCCATTTGTCTGTTGTCTCCGCGCTGGATCTCTTGAGATGCTCCTGCATCATACTCCCTATCTTGAAAATTTTCATGGGCTCCTATCTATGAGCTCGTGCATGGTCTTTCCATGCCTTTGGATCTCTACTTCATTCTCCCAGCTGGCATCTTCAACTAGATGGTCCTTCCACTTGACCAAATATTCAAAGTATTGCTTCCGCCTGGTTTTCTTGCTTACTCTTTTGTCCAGTATACATTCCATATGTGGCTTATCTGCAACTGACATCTTCTTTGTCCACTGGATCACTGGCTACTCATTTCCTATCCCTGCTTCCTCAGCCTTATATGGGTACAAATCTGAGATATTGAATATCAAAGAAATTTCAATCCCATCGTGTAATTTGATCTCGTATGCATTCGTCCTAAACTTATTTAAGACCCTACATGGTCTGATTTTCTTCATATTCAGCTTATTATATGTTCCTCTCGGGAACCTTTCCTTTCTCAAATGTGCCAGAATCAAATCACCAACCTCAAACTGAAGTTGTCTCCTATGTTGATCTGCTCTACGCTTATATTCTTGGCTCGAACTTTGTAAACGCTCCTTCACCTGGGTGTGAAGTTCCTTCATCGCCTCTGCGAAATATTCTACACTAGTGCTCCTAATTGCAATCTGTTCTGAATCTCTCAATTCAGAAATTCCTCTTGGTTGCATTCCATAAACAATCTAAAATGGACTCTTCCCTGTGCTTCTGTTAACTGAGTTGTTGTAAGAAAATTATTCCTGTGGTAATATGTTGTCCCACTGGCTATGGTGTTATGTCACTAGGCTCCTCAGCAAGTCTCCCAGACTTATGTTCACCACTTCTGTCTGTCCATTCATCTGAGGATGATAAGCTGAAATAAATGACAAGTTAGTTCCCAACTTCTTCCATAAGGTCCTCCAAAAGTGCCCTATGAACTTGGTGTCTCGATCCGAAACTATGCTCCTTGGTAAGCCATGAGGTCAAGTGACTTCTTTGAAAAATAGATTCGCAATGTAAGTTGTGTCACTGGTCTTTTGACATGGAATGAAGTGTACCATCTTGGAAAATCTATCCACCACCACAAAGATTGAGTCAAAACCTCTTTGTATTCTTGGCAACCCCAATATGAAATCCATGTTGATTGCATCCCACAGCCTTTTAGGTATGGGAAATGGTTGATAAAACCCCGCATTCTATTTCCTTCCCTTCTAATGCTAGAAAATTCTGCATCTGTCCACGAATCTCTTGACGTCTGCTCGCATTCCTGGCCAAAAATATGACTCAATCAACTTTTCAAATGTCTTCTTGTGAACAAAGTTCCTTGCCAATCCTCCACTGTGTTTCTCCTTCAACAAATTCTCCCCCATGGAGCATTTCGAAATACACAGTTGATTACCTTTAAATAGTAATCCTTCCTGGATCATGTATTCTATCCATTGGCTTCTATATTTGAGAATTAGATTCTCATCTGCTTCATACACCTCCTTAAAATCCTAATCATTTGTGTACATGTTTCTGAGATCATCAAAACCCAACGTTTTGATTTTGAACTCCTGCAATAGAAAACGCTTCCTGCTCAAAGCATCAACAACTTTGTTAGCAGTACCAAAAACACATTTAATCACAAAAGTGAAATTATGCATATACTCAACCCATTTAACATGTTTCTGATTCAACTTTTCCTGTTGAGTCACAAATTGCAATGCATGATTGTCACTATACAATACAAACTCCTTCGGGATCAAGTAATGTCTCCATTTCTTGAATGCCTGGATAATAGCGTAAAACTCCTTGTCATAAGTGGAGTATTTCACTTTCGCTTCATTCAGCTTCTCACT
>ML851524.1:8866-31036 GCA_009831015.1 Picea engelmannii
AGATCTAGAAGGGGGTTCAAAGAAGTATAAAGGAAGGGTAGTACATCACCTTCTTCATTATGAATTGAATGATCTTGTATGGTCCTTTTGGAGCCATTGTTTCATTAGGGTTTAGCAAAACCCTTCCATTGCTAGTATGGTTTTGGTGGTGCAATATCCACCCTGGCTAGACAAGAGGGAGGTGCATTCATGATTTCCATAAGAGCTTCATCTTATTGTAGGTTGTCTTCGGTCTAGAGAGCATCAACTTTCTACGATGAACGTGGAGCTCTTTATAGGAGACCGATCTCATCTAATTGCAGGTTCGTGGCATAAGGAGGTTGACTGGGGTTTATTGGAGGGTCAAACCCTCTCTTTATTGAGCCGTGGGTCACTCTTGAGGAAGACGTGAGGCTTAGAGAAGGCCAAGAAGCACCTTGAGAAAATCATGTGGGTTAGAGGAGGGTCACAAGCCTCATTGCTTGTGGTGCAAAGATTTGGGTAGGGTCGTATCCCATTGATTGAGTCACAGGGGAGTGGAGATAGGGCCAAGAGCCCATTTACTAAGTCAAGGGCTTAATAGGAGGGTTGAGATCCCGAATTATAGGCCACAGACGTTTTAGCAGGTAACAAGGGTCACTTATAGGCCACGAGGGTCTTTTGAAGAGGGTCGAGTGCCCTATATGCATAGTCGTGGCATAGGGAAAGGCAACGAGAATTTTGGAGGGATTTGGAGCAGCTTGACAACCGTTTGAGGAGACCAAGGGCATTGTTTCCAGGTTTTGGATTGTGTTTGTGTGTTTAGTTGATACTTACAACTACATAGTAGCCGCTTGATATTCTATTTGTTGTGGAGATCACATTCATAATAAGAATGCCCATATTGTCTCTTTTGTCTCATGAGTACATTGAATGCATGCAATATGCTTGACAAATTGTCCATGGTCAAATTACATGCAAACTGTTTGATTAAAATACGTCAATCAACAATAAATATTGTATGCACAGTGTTTGGTAAGAATACATAACCAAAAACACTTAAAGTGAATAGTAAACACTTAATATCCTAGGATATCTCCATTGGGGATATTACAGTGGTATCAGAGTTGGTTTTCTTGCCAACCTAAGGGGAAAATAAGTGAGGAATTATTTCAGATTGGGTACAAACGAGACATTTGCATATTGTTTTCGTTAAGTAACCAATGATGCAATGGATTAAGAAGTTGATGACAGATCTAGAATGTAGGAGACAACTAGAAACACTTACATACATTCCTTACTATCGGGAGTACCTAACATTGGGTGAGGAGATCTGTGCAACTTTTTCCTTTCAAAGATATTACACCCTCTGGTATGGAAGGTAGTCCAAGGATTTGGACAAGAATTCCCTTAAAATAACATGGCAGAGATGGAAGAGAGATGAGCATGAAGGACAGGTGGAGAAGCAGACACCTATCCATGACTCAGGAGGATGCGTGCATAAAGGAAAACCAAACAACAACCTATGATACACCATCAAAGCTAACTGATGAGGTCGATGACACCGATATGTTGGATGGGTATACCTATGATGAATCAACAAAAGATGAGGATGAAACAACTTATGATGACTATGAGGAAATGTTCCAATTATTCGATGTTGAGCATCCAACATCTTTCACTGCGTATGATGCTTATGATGAGGTTAGTTCAAGCGTGATAACACCTACGCATGATGAGGAATCAACAACCTATTTCATGTATGATGTCGATGGTGATGAGGATGTGACTGTACCCCAACATGATGATGAAATTGAACAAAGACCCTTAGCAATGCAAGATTTGGAGAACCTATTATTGGTCACAGAGGATAAAATTGTGCAAGTGTTGACAAGGGAAGATGGTGCCCATAAGTTTATTAAAGACATTATGTGGAGAACCCAATTGGAGTAGAGACAAAGTGGAGTGGCAGATGGAGTCATTAGTACCCAATTTTTCATCATCAAAGAAGACAAAGAACATATGAAATCTGATTACTTGCAGTTGTTCATGGATAGGGATGTTGCCCTTAAGTTTGGTGAAGACAAGGAAAGGGAGGTTAAGGAGAATTTTTACCAGATGAGTTGGGCATGCTCTTCATCATTGACAATCGTGACACATGATGGCATGATTGGCACTCATGATTCAAGGGAGGAGCCTCTTGTGATGATCCCACACGAGGAGCATTCAAAATTACAGGTGCTTGAGGAGAGGTCTGATGCAGAGGGTTTTGACCATCCACCTATTTTGCATTGTAGGCCGCTTCTATTGGAGAGCCCACTAAAGGCTTAAGGATTAGCTACATAGGAGATAATTGATAACATCACTTGTGGACTAGCCCAAAAGGAATTATATGCATCCATGGATTGGGTGGATAGCTATATGACGAACTTGGGTACGCTCTCGGATACAGGTTCAGAACACCATCAATAGAGTGATGGATATAGTAGTGCCTATAGGATATAGGATGATACAAGACGATTCAGTGATAGCCAGTAGAGTGCAGAGGTATTCCTTGGCACACATCAAAATTTTTGATGTCACGAGATGATAAAATGGCTATTCCATTAAGACAAGTTTTCAATTTAGAGCAGCCAACCGAGCCAATAAATGAAATTCTCTCTTACAAGATCTTGGATGGAATAACAACCAACTCAATAAATCTTCAGGTCCTCCTCTTTTTTTCTATTTTCTTATTATTACTAATTTACTATCTATTATCCCTTCATATATAGCTATAATGACCTTAATGACCTTCCTTCACAAATTGATGATGTTGATCTGTTCATGAGTATTGTACAGTGGAGTTGTGGGTTGTTTCCACCAAGGAGACCTCCTGACAGAGTCCTCGAGCATACCATGGAGTTGAGGTTGACCATGATCAGTGAGTGGATGAGTGAACCTCAGGGAGCAACATATCCCTCGATGATCGATTTTCATTTGGGATGCCAGCTGATGAGGGCCATGGAGCAACATATCCCTCGACGATCGATTTTCATTTGGGATGCCAGCTGATGAGGGCCAGGGAGCAACATAGTCATAGGTTTGCTTCCAGACTTCATTATGATCTCTTGGTCATGCCCTTGGATTTGACCAATGCATTAGTCACTATCTAGTTTTGCAGGTAGTGGCAGAGGCATCTATTATTGTTATTTGATGCCCTCATTATACATAGCAAGACATGGGAGTTTCACCTAAGTCAGTTGGATGAGATATGTGGCATTGTGTCTATAGTATTTCATTTGAGACATATGATATGTGCGCATAATGCATAGGAGGAGATACAAACTTTGTTGGACTGGTTTACAGAGATTTCAATAGGCATTGGGAGTGATGGACTTCCAATTTGGCGATGGGATCCTGGCATTCATCGAAGTGATGGATTTCTTCAAATGATGATCAACAAGGTCATATCAGTGAATGGTCTGCATCATTATAGGGATGTTGTGAGAAGAGTTGTGGAGATTTGGCGAGATAGTATTTACCTCATGATACCTAGGATCGAGTCAATCCACAAGTTGGTAGACCTTGACTTCACTGAGATGCTTTGGTGAGACATGATCCAGGATAGTGAGTTCATTCCTTTCAAGGATTTCAACTTGGGAGTCCATGAGAGGAGAGCACAACTTGAGTACGGAAGTCAGACGATTATGATCAGGTGGGTGCAATACATGCATGATGGTTCCTCTCGGGGATTAGCTTGGAACCCTGGGACTGCAATGTTTGACAACTCAACAATCGATATAGATGAGATGGCCAATATTCACCTTCCAGAGTTTACTCTTGGAATGAGTAGGATTGGTTGCTTAGAGTGGTATTCCAAGGAGTTGATTGAGTTTACGCAACTTTTTATTGCCTGGCTTATCAGGGGCAGTCAGATAGATTCTTGTGTTAGAACCTTGTAGATTGGTGGTATGAGTAGAGGGTGCTTCACGTCATACATGCTAGTTTGGGACCCTGGTGACTTTATTACTTGCAAGCAGGTTCGAGAGAGGTTCACATGGAGGGAGGTTTACCAAGGGTGCATGGAGTAGATAGTATGTGTGCAACGATTTACTGGTCATCAGAGTTTACACACTTTTCAGTGATTTATTTGGAGTGTGGGGCAACATAGGTGATAAAGCTATCTAGTGGGGAGATGTTTAGAGTCCACAAGCAACTCAGAGTCATTTCCAGTGATCGGGACAAACTTCCTTTTCCAGTATTTGAGATCGAGCATGGTAGTGGATCTGCAGACTGTGACTGAACGTGGATGTATGTGCGAGCGACTATTCATGGTAGTAGGTTCATCCCTTATATGTATTTCAGCTTGGATTTCCAAGAGAGGAGAATGCAAGTTGAGCTCGACGGTCGGACGATTATGATCAAGGTGGCACAATGAAAGCATGGTGGTTCCTTTATGAGATTAGCGTGGGACCCCAGGGTTTCAGTACTAGACAGTTCAACAATTGACACCAAGGCGAGAGCCAATTTTTGCTTCCATGAGATTGGTTACCCAGTAGAGCAGTTCTTTGAGGGGTTGATCGAGTTGGTGTGGGACTGAGTTTCTCTACTTAGCGACAGTTTTCCGAAGGCCTCTTATATCCATACCTTGTTGGATCAGACATTGACTGGATGATACTTCACATCTTTCAGGGTGGTTTGGGACCCTGGTATTATTTTCAATTTCAGTCTGGCCGAGTCGATGGAGCAACGGGATTGGATGGAATTGCTCGGGGACAAGAAATCTTTGGGAAGGGAGGAATGTAATTTCCCCATTCTAGGATTCCTCTGCTTTGCAGTCAGAGGCGATCTTGTGAGTTTACTTCAACCTAGCTAGAGGAGTAAAGTGAAGTTAACAACGAGCTTGGGAAATTTGGGGGAGTTATATGGATCCCAGGCTAGTCCATTCGCCATATTTTATCATCAGGGTAATTTCCGCACAGTTTGCTCTTGGTTCCATGTTGTTATGATGATTTCCATAATTTTGGTTATTATTGGGTATAATTTAATTAAATACACTAAATGTGTTATTGGGACCATATTATCTGAAGGGATACATGAGTGTAATATCTTGTTGGAACTGAGACATAAAGATCTAAAGGTTAGAATGATGAGAAAGGGACCTCCAACATCCGGGAATGTCTCAGAAGCCAATTAATCACTTTCCGACATTAAAAATGGGTTTTAAAAGGGTTATAAAGTGATTTTAATCTTCATGTGGATTTAGTCAAAGAGAGGAAAGATCTAGAAGGGGGTTCAAAGAAGTATAAAGGAAGGGTAGTGCATCACCTTCCTCATTATGAATTGATTGATCTTGTATGGTGCTCTTGGAGCCAATGTTTCGTTAGGGTTTAGAAAAACCCTTCCATTGCTAGTTTGGTTTTAGAAAAACCTCCATTGCTAGTTTGGTTTTGGTGGTGCAATATACACCCTAGCTAGACAAGAGGGAGGTCCATTCATGATTTCTATCAGAGCTTCATCTTATTGTAGGCTGTCTTCAGTCTAGTGAGCATCAACTTGTTGGGAGGATCATGGAGCTCTTTATAGGAGAACAATCTCATATAATTGCAGGTTGATTGCCTGAGGAGGCCGACTGGGGTTTATTGGAGGATTGAACCATCTCTTTGTTGAGTCGTGGGTCACTCTTGAGGAAGCCGTGAGGCTCGGAGAAGGCTGAGAGGACCCTTGAGCAAATCACATGGGTTAGAGGAGGGCTGCAAGCCTCCTTTTCTGTGGTGCGAGGATTTGGAGAGGGTTGCAGCCCATTGATTGAGTTGCAGGGGCGTGGGGATAGGGCCAAGAGCCCATTTACTAAGTCAAGGGATTAAGAGGAGGGTTGAGAGCCCAAATTACGGGTCGTAGGGGTTTTAGCAGGCAGTGGGGGTCACTTACAAGTTGCGAGGGTCTTTTCAAGAGGACCGAACACCCTAGATGTAGAGTCGTGGCACATGGAAAGGCAACGAGCAATTTGGAGGGATTTGGAGCAGCTTGGCAACAATTTGAGGAGACCAAGGGCATTGTTTCCATGTTTTGGATTGCATTTGTTTGTTTAGTTGATACTTGCAGCTGTATAGAAACCACTTGATATTGTATTTGTTATGGAACTCACATTCATAATAAGAATGCCCATATTGTCTCTTATGTCTCATGAGTACATTGCATGTATGCAATATGCTTGACAAATTGTTCATGGTCAAATTACAAGCAAATCGTTTGATTAAAAATTGATGAGCAATAAATATTGTATGCAAAGTGTTTGATAAGAATACATAACCATAAACACTTAAAGTGAAGCGAACCCTTAATATCTTAACATATCTCCATTAAAGATATTACACTAATCCTCTTCTTTTGAGATATGTTCAACCTTTATCACCAATTATGAGAGGTCAATTCCCAAGACTAACATGCACCAAGTTGATTATCTCTCTTCTATCCTTTTGACACTAGCAAGGAGTGGATCCAAGCTCACATGATAAACCCAATGATTCCCATGACCTCAAGCGATCACGATCACAAAATAATAAAATTACTTTTGCATAATAACATCTCTCAACCAAGAACCTTCTTTTTGAACTTATTTGTTATTCACATCTAATTATCCCATACAAATTTCTTTTTTAACTTTTTTGTTATTCACATCTAATTATCCCATACAAATTTGACTATTTAACCTTTTGGTTCTTTTCAACTGACTTTTTTCCTTTTTTTCCTTTGATTTTGTCAGGAAATCCGGTGAAGAATGGTTGGATCTGCAAATTTGAGTGACTAAGTTTGTATAATTAGAATGACACATGAGGTTTTCAACACACTGAATCTATTTATACATTCAAAAATGCAATTTAAACAACAAAAAATAGCTATTTTATCCAGATTTACATTACCAGATTCCGGATTCAGATAAAAAAAACTTTAAAAATAGAAAACGCCAAATATACATACCTTACACTTCAAAGTTAATCTTATAACTTTTAACAAACAACACATATTCTTGCAATTATATTCTTTCTTATCAAACCAAACAGCACTACTAATGATGAAGGGACAAATCTGTACACAACTTCCACTCTGTACCCAGCCTTATCCTGGTGTGACAAAACCTGTACACAACGTCCGCTCTGTACCCAGCCTCATCCTCAGCCTCGTGGAAACTAACTTTTTTTTCAATGATTGCTTTCCCTAAAATTTACTGTTTCGCTCAGTCTAGTCAAATCTGCAGTTCAAATAACACACAAAACAAGAAGAGGAGAGTGGCTGATGACGTTGAATACTTTTTCGTGGTGGCTGTGCTGGCTCGGCTCCCTGCCTCATAATATCAAAACAAGAGGCCGCCAGCGGTATTGCGTTTGCGGTTTTCGATAGCGGATCTTCCTCCCTCCTTTCTTCAGAGTTCACCGTTGTTTCATCCTCTGGTCTTCTCTCACGCTGCTGTATTTGAAACCCCAAAACAGGGGGTGGATTCTCCCTTCTCAGCAGGTCGTTTTATCATATATCAATATCTCACGCTGCTGTATTTGAAACCCCAAAACAGGGGGTTGATTGGATTCTCCCTTCCCAGCTGTCGTTTGATCATATATCTATATCAGGACAGGAATAAGACCAAAGCCTGTAACTGGGTATGCTCGTGCAGACAATTTTTTTAGCAAATATATAGTATACGTTTGATCTGTTTCACTGCAAATAGTTTATATGGATTCCCACGTTATTGCGGCGGAGTTGGCGCGTGATCGGGAGGAGTATTCGGGCGATGGTCACAACCCTAAAAAATCATATACTGATCAGAGGCAGCCAATTATTCCCCCAAGGTCTTGATCTGCCACAACAACTACAGATTTATTTCATAACAATAGCTAACAGCTTATGTCTGTCTGTATATTTGATTTAAAAGATTATTCATGTTATATATTGAGCCTGGCATTGATTGGTTTTGCATTGCAGTGTTAGTGCTTTGTGTTCTGCATGCGCTCAGCCCCGCTGGGAGAGTGAGTGGACGTTCAACATAGAAGATGGGGTGGCCATCAACAACAACAGTGACAAGAAGGCATGTAAAACAGGAGATGGAATGAAAGGCAAAGCAGGAAAAGAGCAGAAGATGCGGAGGGGCATGGGGAGAGTATTCTATCACAGGCCGCCCCGCGTTGTGGTACTTTCTCCTTGAAAAACTCAAGTTCACTGCAATTATTTTTCCAGAAAAGCTAAATCTAAGTTATACACAGGACTCTGTGTTGGATTGGATTGGTGATTTTTTTTTTATAGGTTAAGTCCAAAGGGGACAGCCTTGGTTTGGATGTATGTGTGGTTCTAGCCAATTTAGGTATTTTTTGTTGTTGTTGTAGGTTGGTCAATTTGATAATTATTCAAACGACTTCATGGTTACAGAAGTTAACTGCAAAAAATTCATGTGTTGTGTCAGATCCAGTCGAACGGAATTGAACACTGTTTTTTGTTATTAATTAGATTATATTCGTTTCATATGTATGGGTGAATGTTTTTTTTACAGATCCCAATAGGCTAAAAATAACTAGCTTTGCTGCCCAGCATTCAATGTTTCTGTGTTTCGGTGCTACTGTGTATATATTGTTTTTTCTTATTAATTAGATTATAATGGTTTCATATTTTGGGTAGATTATATTCTTTTCATATATATTTTTTTAGATCCCAATAAGTTAATAGGAGAACAATAACTAACCTGTTGTCCAGTATACAATACTGTTGTGGTCGGTGCTACTGTGTATATACCACCTTTAGCAGTATTGAATACTACATAGTATGTTGGTTATTGTTAGTAATCCTTGTTGGTAATACTAATATATACTATTCTAGTTAATAAGTTAATAGGGGAACAATAACTAACCTGTTGTCCAGTATACAATACTGTTGTGGTCGGTGCTACTGTGTATATACCACTTTTAGCAGTATTGAATACTACATAATATGTTGGTTATTGTTGGTAATCCTAATATATACTATTCTAGTTACTGTGTTGGTGCATATTGATAACCACTTTTTCAAAGCTAAATTATAACTAAACTAGTTAACCAGAAATAAAAAAAAATTCAGAGAAAGTAAAATGGAGTTGAAGAATGTTCTTTCATCAATTTTTTTTTTTCAGTGGAAGTGGTTCATAATATAGGGAACAATAACTAGCCTGCTGTGCTAAGGAGACTGGTGTATATACCATCGAATGTTGGATTACCTTGATATATATAACAGGATATATCCTATATACATATATCACCTGCAACAGCAGGCTGGTTATTGTTAGCAATCTCAATATATACTATTCTAATTAGTGTGCTGGTGCATATTGATTACCAGTTCTTCAAAGCTAAATCATGACTAAACAAGTTAACCAGAAATAAAAAAAGTTCAGATCAAGTAAAATGGAGTTGAAGAATGTTCTTTCATCATTTTTTTTTTCAACAGGAGTGGTTGATTACCAGTTCTTCAAAGCTAAATCATGACTAAACAAGTTAACCAGAAATAAAAAATTTCAGAGCAAGTAAAATGGAGTTGAAGAATGTTCTTTCATCATTTTTTTTTCGACAGGAGTGGTTGATTACCAGTTCTTCAAAGCTAAATCATGATTAAACAAGTTAACCAGAAATAAAAAATTTCAGAGCAAGTAAAATGGAGTTGAAGAATGTTCTTTCATCATTTTTTTTCAACAGGAGTGGTTGATTACCAGTTCTTCAAAGCTAAATCATGACTAAACAAGTTAACGAGAAATAAAAAAATTTCAGAGCAAGTAAAATGCAGTTGAAGAATGTTCTTTCATCATTTTTTTTTCAACAGGAGTGGTTCATAATATTAAAGTAAAATGCAGTTGAAGAATGCTCTTTCATCATTTTTTTTCAACAGGAGTGGTTCATAATATTAAAGTAGTTTTTCATTTCATATTGATTACCAGTTCTTCAAAGCTAAATCATGGCTAAACAAGTTAACCAGAAATAAAAAATTTCAGAGCAAGTAAAATGCAGTTGAAGAATGTTCTTTCATCATTTTTTTTCAACCGGAGTGGTTCATAATATTAAAGTAATTTTTCAGTGGGAGTAGTTCACGATAATAAAGTGAACCTATCTTAAATTTATTTGGAAGTCGTATTTTTGGGCGAAGCACGTTTTTCCATTTATATATATTTTAAAGGAGGTTGGTTCACAATAGTAATGCATCATGTGATTTATTTGAAAATGTTTATTATAAAGTTTAATATTGTGTGATATAATTATGTGGGAGAAATTTAAGAAGCAAATTCTATTTTTTAATTTAGTAAGATTATTGTTAAATGTTACAATTTTAATTAATTGATAAAAAAAATTGATTATGGGATTTTTAGTTATTTAAAGTAAATTTAAATAATTAAAATTTAAAAAAATTAATGTATTAAGGTTAAACTGCATTTCATTAAAAAAAATTAAATTAAACTTTATTTTATTAAAAAAACTATATTTGTATAAAAAGTGGAGTTTATTCACTTTTTAAATGTATGTAACAAGGTTGAATTTTACTTTATTAAAAAAACATATTTGAATTTTATTTCATTTAAAAAGGATTATATTTGTATAAAAAGTGGAGTTTATCCATTTTTTAACTTATTTTATTGGATTGAAAGACCTTTTTTACACCCTAATATGATGGAGATGTGTAATTTCTTTTATGTTTAATGTAGAGCTAACAAGTAGTGATTTAAGCAAATTAGAGGATGGATGTATTGGTTTATACCCACTGATAACTCACAAGTTGGAGTTGGATGTGATGATTATTGGATAAAGCATATGTTTTATTTCTAATGAAAAGTAGTGCGGAGTTGATTTTATGTCATTTTTTCTTTTTATGCCAAAGCCCCACACTTCAAGAAATAAATAATTAAAAATCAAATTGAATTCAATTCTAAGGAATTGATATTCATTTTCATGAAAAACTAGGACATGCAAAAATGGAAATATTAAAATGTTTATCCTTGAATTTTTGAAATGAACAATATGGTTTTAAATAAAGTAACATTAATTAATTCTTTTGGAATGTTTTTTCTTAAGTGAAAGAGACAGAAGAATTGCATTTCTAATCAAATAAGTGTTTTAAGGATATTGTTTTAAATAATATACAACTCTAGATTCATCTTAACTTCAGAACAATCATGTGTTGAAAGAGATCAAATTGCTAGAGGTGCAAACCTTTTCTAGATTGCAAAAATTTAAGGAAATGTTTGTACCTTGAGGGATTTGATCCCTCTCGGTGCATGATAGCTCCATAGTTAAGATAAATGCTGGTTTATTTGAAAGTGACTATTAAAATATTATTGAAAACTATTCAACTATAAACCAAAAAACATCATTGATTTAGGACAGATCCATTTAAAACTTTACTCTCGTGGACAAATCTTCAGATCCATTTAAAACTTTACTCTTGTGGACAAATCTTCACACTCACTCAATCTACATTGATGAAACTTCTCTCAACCACTAACAATTAATGGAGCTTAAAAAGATGAAACAATACTAATAAAAATGATGAAAAATAGTTGGTAAATAATCTTAATGAAGGAAATATGTCTTCTTTAATTTGGGATTACGTGTGGTCTAAATGTTCTAGAGAGGTCTACTTGTTATTTGGCTTCAATAACATGCTCTAAATTCATTATGTGGGTCACCTTCCCTATTTTTCTCTATACTTCATTAGGAAATTGAAGTTGGACATCACAGATCTATTTTTGTCTATGCTTGCAAACTTTCAAAGGATTCCCCACATAGATGCCAATGAACAAATCTAACCCATGGTACTATGTTTCTGCATGTCAAAAGAGATCTACTCATTGCTTTCTATGTTAGGTTTGGATATGTGTGGTGCCAAGCATGATTTTCATATGAATGATGGTATGTTGTGTTGAGCATGATTCTCATATATATAGATCTTTGCAGTTATTGTTTTTATAGTGGTTTTCATGTTTTCGATTGTATATATATTTTTTCCGAATTAATATCTTTTTTGAGTTGGCACATAGTGTATGAAAGTTTGCTTTAGATTGTATTGATATTCTTTCTGTTATGTAGTTTAATTTGACTATTTTGGTAGCCTTTTATTAAGGTTTCCAATATTGGACATTTTTGTTTGCATAAAAAAATGTTTTTATTTGTGGATTGGGATCTTTAACGAAAATACTAAATCGAAGCATGTTTTTAATATTGGATATTTTTGTTTGCATGTAAATTGGATTTTATTAATGGATCAAGATCCTTAACCAAAATTCCAAGCAGACGTTGGAACGTTGAAACTGGAGATGGTGCACCTACAGTAGTTAATTGAATATTAGGGGTTAGCCCCATGCACTATGAGTCAAGTCCCTTGGAAGTTCACTCTCCTCTTGTCTTGGCATGTACACATCCGTGCGGTCGTAGGCCAAACCATAGAGTAGGTTGCCTAGTTGGAGAGTGAAATTAACAAGAAGCCAAAGCTGCAAGCCCCATAGTTTTCCAATGCCTCATTCATTATTGAACAAGAAGTTCCCCATGTTGGATTTGGCTATTCAATGGAGAACCATTTAGAGTAGTAGGAAGATATGGATGAGGCATTGCTCAACTTGTTCATGATCCACCATTTATTGGGTGGGGCTTCAACCTTGATGATTGTGAATCATCTCCAAATCAAGGGTTCATTGTCACTACTTGAATTTGTGGATATATTTATTGTGGTCCACTAGCCATTGTACTTGCTTTTAATTCATTTTTTTCTTTCTTTTTCTCCTTGAAAAAAAACATAATTTTATTTCAAAAAACAAAATTATGTTCTTCATAATGATATTGCATCATTCCATTAAGCCTCATAAAGAATCGTAGATACATCATAGTAAGGAACAAATGTCATCCTCAATAGGAAATATATAGTCTTATAGCATATCAATGCATTTATATGGCCCTAAATATAATTGATGTAGGTGCATTGAGAGTATGGTTACGGGTAAGCTAAATAAAACCCAAGATGACCACTGATGATGATGCAGGGGGAGTACCCTTGGTTGATGAACCATGTGCAAGGAAAGGTTTCCTAAAGAACTGGCGGATACAATGGTTGACGGCCCATGTATTTTGGTGGATGGTAGATTTTTTATATGGACTTGTTGTGTCCCATGACTACCCATTGAAATTCTCTGCCCCAGAGGATTTCCGTGAGTACCCCCCATCAAAACTTTAGCAAGGAATTGTATCACTACTAACTTGATTTACTATTGATTAAAGAAACTACCATTTTGTATATGTAGTCCCAACCATGGCCAAAGAGAACCTATGATAATCATAAGTCTTATGAAGTTTCACCCTACCATTGTTAGCCCTATTTTCCCCAAATGAATGAACTGTAAGTCCTTTTAGGTCCCACATAAAATATTAACTCATACGACCACACCCGAGGGTTATCATATCACTTTTCCTCAGAACGTTACTCCTTAGAGTGAAATAACATGCAATGCCAAATCTCTCTCCGATAACTCATCCAGACACTAGTATCAGACCCCCTTTCTATCAGAGTCTTATTCGTCAAAACGGTTTACACCTTGTGCACATTATTGACGCCGATGGAGCTTCTCCGATGGACTTGTCCCAATGCACAATAGCTTCGCCACGTCATAAAGCACTAACCCTGTGTCTTCATGTCTGGATGTTATTGGTCCTAAGGAATTGGTCTACGTGGTGAGAGTTAGACGTATGTGAGTGGGTCCCTCACCTAATTGTTAACATTACATGGCGATCGACAATTTGTTGATCAATCCAATCTTATCCAAGCACTTTAATTCCCTCACGAGTGAGTTTATTCATATAATCACGATCTTCAAGGTATGAATATTCTCACATGATACCTCCCCATTGGAATGCGAACTAACCATAGTTCATTCTCCTCTTTGATGGACCCTCCCTGATAGCACTATTGAAAAGCCTTCTGTCAGAGTAAGATTTTCATCATATTATTATCTTCGATGATTCACCCCGTTGGAACATCTCGATGACCCCTCCCGATAGTACTGTTGGGAGACACTTTTCAATCCAGATCCCAACCACCATGTTTCGATGTAGCTCCTCTGATACATGAGTTAAGGGAAGATCAGTCCTTTTGAGAGCATTTATGACAACAAAATTCTCCACCCAGACACATGCTGTTATCCACTTAACATTAATTGCAGAAGATTGGGGGTAAATTATTGATCTAGGAGGATCCAGGAATGCTCACATAAGTTCTAGAGGATCTAGAACACTCATAGAGGTCCAGGAGAATCCATAAAAACTCAAAATTTGACCTTCCCAAATGCTTTTGAAAACTCCATCAATGCATAGAGATCGACAATAGGTTTCCAACGATGCCACAATTTCCTTAAACAAAGCTTGTATGCAAACATTATGGATGGTCAAAGTTTGGGTCAAACTAGGAAAAAAAGTAAAAGTCAACAGGATCAAAGGTGACACATGTCACGACTGTAAGGGTGACACATGGCACGATTGTATGGCGTTGACATGGCCACACTAGGGAACGCCACATGACACATCGTACATCCAAACAGGTAGGTGACTTGGCAATTTGTGCAGTACAATTGGCACCAATAGGCATTTGACACGTGACAATGATAAGCCAATGAGAGGTTGCCACGTGGAAACCTCCCATTGGCCAATTATGGATGAGGTTGTTTAAAATTTTGTTGGATCCCAAAGGATCGAACCCAGGTCTCCCTCCAAACAATCCAACGTCCTCACCACTATACCCGTTGTATGGTTCTTAACCATATACAGGCGCATATATATTTAAGTTTTGTTGGAGATTTTAAATGGTGGGAAAAGGATCAAGGGCTAAGCCTTCAACCTCAAGACATATGCATATAATATAACAATATGTTAATCCACGAGGGTTATAACATATTCAACCACCACATATATTCTGCGGGGGTTAAACTCTATGCCAACCATAAGTCATATTTCATGGGACATATTTATATATCCAACCACCATATAACAAAACTCTCTATCTCTCTCTCTCTATATATAGTGTGGTCTGCGGGGTTTGACCTTGCAATCCACTATATAATGTGCCAACAACTTAACCATTTACGCTAAGAGTGTGGGTTGGTTATGAAAACTGCCTAACAAATATTTATTGTGTGCCTTAAATTTCAGACAAGTAGTTTTAACCGTGGCATATTTATGGGTGCATGGGCCGAGGTATGCACACATCCTAAAGCCACACACATATCAATGCTGACACATATTTCAAGGATGTACATATGCATCGATTTTCTTGTAGAGAAATGAGCTAAGTTTGATATTATCTCGATATGCATGCCATGAGGTACATTGATTGTACATAAACAACTTTACACCCATTTTTATTGTTTTTTCGAGAGGAATTTAATGGTGATGTTATTTTTGTGTTAAGAGGTCATTTGTAAAAATTTTAGACTAGATTTTCGTTAATGAGCGCCATAGTGCATCGTTTGGCGTGTAAAGAGGGTAAAATTGAGTAAGTTCAAAATATGGTTGACTTTATACTGATTTTTCTCAGAATTTCACAGGGAATTCAATGGTAAACTCTATATCTGAGTTTGAGCAGCGAAATTGTAGAGTGACTTCAAAATTGGCTTTGTAAGTCCATATTGTAATGTAATTTTATATTTTGAGATTATGAGAAGCAATCTCACTGTTTGAAGGGAACTTGAAAATGAAGTAAAATATGCCATCAATATTGTATAACTTGAGTTCTTTTATTTTCTGCTGTGTTGTCTCATAATTCTTCAAATTAATCATTATTTTATGAGATTTTGGATAAGAAGCACATCATCATTTTTTCTGCAAATCACCTCAATATGATAAAGAATTATTATGAATCAGGTTAGATGCTAACATGTATATTTTAAAGGAATAAGTGGTATCTAAGGATTTTTGGATCAAGTGGTATCAGAGCTAATTTTGACGTGTATTTGCAAGATGCTAATGTGACAAGGTCCAAGATTTAAGTTGGTGAATATTTTGAAGACTCTTGTTGAGAGGAAAAAATGAGTAAAACCCTCATGAAGTTAAGGCTACAAAAGAAAATTAACCGACAAATTCAGAAGGAGAATTCTTGATTAAAGATGCAACTACAAACTCTTGAGGAAGAGATCTTAAGTTGCAAGATCGATTGATATGTCATGAGGAATTCCATAGAGGTATTTTTCATGAGTTGGAAAGAAAGTTGCAGAACAAGGATTGGGTATTGGCACCATTAGCATCAATCCATGAAGATTGGATAGTCAAGAATGTAAAGTCTCTGATGCGAAAGGGGTTATCTCTTTCAAAAGGCATGATGGAGAAGAATGATTCTTCATATTATTCTTTTTCCCGTCAAGATGGAGAATGATCAAGGACAACTGAAGCAAGGATAAATTTAGATAAATAGGTCCTTCATAAGCAATTAGTCTTACCTTCCAGTCCAGAAAATGTAACATGTGTAAGACATCTCCAGAGAAATATGTGCATTCTCAAGAGGGAGTGAAGATGTTTCCTATTGGTAAATGGTCTATGTATCCACGTGCTTCATGTGGAACTAGTAACCATGACATGAAGAAATGTCAAAGAAGACATTCCATGCAAGAAAATCCATCCAAGAAAAAGGATAAAGGTAAAGGTCATTTATCAAAACAAAGGAAAAGGGGGAATCACAAGAAGGGATCGTGGTTCGAAGATGCGAACAAAACACTATGCTCTTATTATGGTAAGAGTGGACATCGGATCGAGAAGTGTTGGAAACTTTATCCACACTTATGTCCGAAGCAGAACTGAAAATATGTAAAGGAACTTGCAATAAGACAAGCAGTAGCCCCAAATGAAGCTAATAGTCTCGCTGAAAGACTTGAGAAATAATACTTCCCAATGGTTGGTCATGAGAGAGCGATATATGAAGACAACAAGGATTTTTTCATGGACAGTGTCTCATCTGAACACATGACTGGGATGATATCAATATTCCTGAATTTCTCAGACACCGATAAATATTGCTATGTAGGATCTGGAACTAACACCAGACAAACAATAGGATATATGTAAGATTCCAACTCGATTTGGGGGGATTTATGGGAATAGAGAATATGCTATATGTTTAAGATTTGAATGTAAACCTACTCTCAGTTGTGGCTTTTGAAGATGAAGGATATGCAGTCACAGTTTAGAATGGACATGTACTTGTGTATTCAAGGGAAGCTGCTCAAGACATAACAATTGTGCTTGGTGTTCACAAGGAGAGGTTATATAGGTTACTTGAAAGACCTATAATATGGTATAATGGTTTCTTGGATTCATAATTAGATTCAACATCAGATTCAATGTCAGATTCAACATCAATGTCGAAGGCATTGTCATAGATAAGAAGTTGTGATACTCCTTCCAGTACTAAGGGGAGGACAAGTCCATGAATAAGCCATCCATCATAAGATATTTCATTGTAAATAGGTATATTTGTAAATGCAAAATAATATCCACACATAGATACCTCTTAAGTCTATTTCTAATTTTGTATTAGAAGGCTTGTAAGCCACTCATTGTAGATTATAAGAGTGAGAGGAATTTTATAAAATTTCTATATAGCCACCTTATATGTTGTTAAGAGTGAGAGGAATTTTTTAAAAGAATTTCTATATGGACACCTTATATGTTGTTAAGAGTTAGAGGAGTATTGTAAAGGATTTCTATATAGCCACTTTACATATTTTTTGAAGTGAGAGGAATCTTGTAAATGTTTTCTATATAGCCGCTTTGTTATAGGAGTGAGAGGGATCTTATAAAGATTTATGAACCTTTTATCAACAATGTAGACAATTGTATTTTCTTGTTATCAGCTAAAGGACTTCATATGGATCGAATTGTCTAAGTCAACATTCTTGTTTTGAAGTATTGAAGGATAAGGAACAAAATGATGCAAGAAATTGGAACATGTAGATCGAAAGTGGGAAGAGCATCAAAGTAATGTAAAACTTCTTAGATTTGGTAAAGGAGAAATAATATTCTTTGTAATAGGATGCATTTTATAAGCTTCTTAAATACATTATGTCATGTTCATGTAGATGCAAACCTTGAGAAAAAACAATTCAGTACAAATGGTTACAATACATATGGGATTGTTTTCAAGGCAGGAGAAAGACAATGGATCGAGAATTCATTTAGAGACTCCTACATATACATCCACAATACAAGAATAGAGAGTCCAAAAGGGAAATGTGTAGATCAACATTCAACTTGGTTTCATATTGGCTGAGATAGACTATCTTTAGTAAAGAAGGAGATGGGAGTAGAAGTTGAAATACAAGATTTAGATTCAGATATTGCAGAGATTCAGTGAGGCTATTTTTGTTATAGGGAATGTATGAGTAAGAACCATAGATATGTCTATATTAATGTCAATTCCATAGGCTAGAGTAAGAGACATATTTCAAAAGCAGACATAAGTACTCTGATGTAATATCTAAGATCTAAGATGAAGACTAAGTCCTAGAATATTTGGCAAGATGGAAGAGTGAGTAAGATTTATCATCACTAAGTTGTTGAAATATTCATACTTTTGGAGGACCAAAATTTCTTCAGTGAGAAGGTATGATTTAGGAGGATTCAGGAATGATCACAGAGGTCTAGAAGGATCTAGAACGCTCATAGAGGTCCAGGATAATCCATAAAAACTCAAAATTTGACCATCCCAAATTCTCTCTAAAATTCCATCAATGCGTAGATCTTGACGATAGCTTTCCAATGATGCAAAAATCACCTCAAATGGAGCTTGTATGCAAAAGTTATGGATGGTCAAAGTTTGGGTCAAACCAGGGAAAAAAGTCAAAGTCAACATGGTCAAAGGTGACATGTGTCACCACTGCAAGGGAGATACATGGCATGAATGTATGACCCTACAATGATTACATGGCCACACCAGGGAATGCCTCATGGCACACCGTACATCCAACCAGGCAGGTGACTTGGTAATCCGTGTGGTACACTTGGCACCAATTGGCATTTGACACGTGGAAATGATAAGCCAATGAGAGGCTGCCATGTGAAGCCTCCCATTAGCCAATTATGGATGAGGTTATTTAATTTTTTTTTGGAGCTTGGGTCTACCAATATATAACAAAACTCTCTCTCTCTCTCTCTCTCTCTCTCTCTCTCTATATATATATATATATATATATAGTGTGGTCGGTGGGTTTTGACCTCGCGAAGCACTATATAATGTGCCAACAACTTAACCAAATACTCTAAGTGTGAGGGTTGGTTATGAAAACCGCCTAACAAATATTTGTTGTGTGCCTTAAGTTTTAGAGGAGAAGTTTTAGCCGTGGCATATTTATGGGTGCATGGACCGAGGTATGCACACATCCTGAGACAACACACATACCAATGATGAGATGTATTCCGAGGATGTATGTATGCTTTCATTTGCATGCAGATAAAGGAGCTAAGTTTGGTATTGTTTTGATATGCATGCCATGAGGTACATTAACTACACATAGGCAATTTTATACTCATTTTTCTCGTTTTTTCGAGAGATGTTTAATGGATATTTTATTTTTGTGCTAAGAGGTCATTTTTAAAAGTCTTATTCCATATTTCCATTAATGAGCACCATAACGCATCATTTGGTGTGTAAAGAGGGTAAATTGAGTCAATTCAAAATATTGTTGACTTTATACTCATTATTCTCATAATTTCACAAGGAATTCAATGGTAAACTCTGTATATGATTTTGAGCAGTGGAATTAGAGAGTGAATTCAAAATTGGCTTTGTAAGTCCATAATGTAATGTATTTTGACATTTTGAGATTATGAGAAGCAATCTCACTGTTTGAAGGGAACCTGAAAGTGAAGTAAAATATGTCATCAATATTGTATAACTTGAGTTCTTTTATTTTCTACCGTGTTATCTCATATTTCTTCAAATTAATCATCATTTTATGAGATTTTGGATAAGAAGCACATCATCATTTTTTCTGCAAATCACCTCAATATGATCAATAATTATTTTGAATTAGGTTAGTTAATAACATGTATATTTTAAAGAAATAAGAGGTATATAAGGATTTTTGGATCAATTATGAATGCATAAAACAATTTTAACCCTAAATAATACATTATTCATCTTTTGTATGTTTGTGAAAATTGTGTTGTGCATACTATAACTTCAAGCTAATCCTAGGCTTGTATATAATTCCAGAACGACATGTGTGTATATGAATTAGTTCTAATTATTTATATTGTTGTATTAGTATGGTAAATTTATGTAATTTCTTCTATTGCAAAACGCATAAGAAACATCATGTCACAACTGCAAACTAGGAGAGAGAAAAATACCATGGTGAATGTATCATCACCCATGGTGAGTTAAAATGATATCCTGACAAAAAAAACCAATTTATTCAATGGGATGGATCACTGTCCTTGGTATGATGAGATTTACAGGATTTTCAACATTGGAAACTTCTCTCCTGAGGATGAAGACTTGGAAGCCTATCAGAATATCAAAAAAAATTGTATTCATCTCATAGTTGCTCGTTCGATGTTGATCCCATATAACGACGTTGCTAGATGGTGTCTTACACACCTCAAAAAAGGTATAACTACCATAATAACCAAGTCAAAGATTTTGATAGCATCTTTGAAGCCAGAGGACATAAGAATGCGATATCATGTCTTGGAACCTATAGTCTCCCCAAATGAACCGTTTTGAAAAAGGTTAAGAGAATATAACGAAGATTTTAAAGAACTGATGGAGGATTGGTGGTATGATGAGACAAGGTGGGTCAAGAAATAAGAATTAATGATCCTTGCGAAAAAAATCAAGAAACCCTACAGAATGTTGAGCACTATGATATGTTGACTATATGGAGAGGAGACAAGTACCAAATTTCAAATAGAATGGTTTTTGATGGCATGCACAATGGTGACGTCTAGGAAAATATTCAACTATGCCAATATACTAGCATTTAACATTTTCCAGAAGATTCAAGAAGATCCAGGTATGAAAAATCCTATCTGCTTCATGTCTACATACCTCATAGACACAATATGCTCTTCTGTTCACTTTCCTACTTTCAGATGGAATTGAGACACAAACCAACCACCTGTACATTTCTACTGTTCAGATTTATGTGATGTAAATTATAAAAGGTACATATACGACATCCATGACTATTTTCTAGATCCCCTATACACTATAAGTTTTGGGTATCCACCATATAGAATATCACATGAAACCCTAGCAACCTTGAGTAATATTGGGGATTGGTTTATGAGAAAGTATTATACTTATGTTAGGGTATATGGGAGTTTCAAGTCTCCACATATCCTAGCCAAGTGTATTTTTGATAGGTTGCTACCCCCAGAAGTCCCTCACCAGACAATAGGAACAACGATAACCTTGTTACTCTCAGCTAGTAATAAGAAACTATGGTCAACATTCCATTTGAAAATAGGAAGATATGCATTATCCAATGGTTCTCATGCACGAAAGGAAGCTGAAGTCCTATAGGAGATATGCCTATGTACAAGGGAACCTAAAGGGAATGACTCAAAATATATGGTAATTAATCATATTGAAGCTATTGGAATAAATCATCCTATACTTCATGAAGTGAACTATGCAAAGGAAATATTCAAAGGGGTTTCATTCTTTGAAGAAGTAATACACAGGTTTCTAGATGAGCCAACTAAAGAGAAGCTTCTAAGGGAAGAAGAAGAAAAAAGGAAGACAACCAAGGAACAATTCCTATTGCTTCTAGAGAAGGAAAAAGAAAAACTAGAAGCAAAGGGGGAAGCACAAAAGAGAAAAGTAGAGGAAAGATACCGAAAATCCTTAGAAGCAGAATAAGAATACCAAATAAAACAAATAGAAATAGAAAAGGAGAAGAAAAAGGGTCAATACGAAGTTAAAGGGAAAAATAAAGATGAAGACAAGAAGAAACCCAAATTCGACAAAAAGAAGAAGAGAGATGAAGCATTGAATACATTTTTTGAAGAGAAGAATAGAAATGTTGAAAGAGAGGCAAAGGCACTAAAAGATGTAGAGAAAAATAAGAAAGAAAAACATGAAGAGGATAAACAAAGGTTGGCTATAGAAGTAGAGAAAAGGAAAAAGGAAGAAGAAGAAAAAAAACAAAAGGTTGTTGAGGCCAAGACTAAGAAGAAGGATAATGAAGAAGCA
>ML851525.1:0-12974 GCA_009831015.1 Picea engelmannii
ATAAGAAAAAAAATTCTGTGGTTTTCTCCCGATTTGGGTTTCCACGTAAAACACTGGTTTACTGTGTATGTGTATGATTGTTCATTTGTTCATTGCTTATTTACTCTGCAGTTATTGGATAATAATGCTTCAGTGATATAGCACTTGGATTATATGGTTAAAAGGGACTAAATTTCTCTATTACTGATTCACCCCCCCCTCTCAGTAATCCAACATTCGGGTTTCGAGGATTTGAGAGATAGGGCGCTTGACCACCGGATTCGCGAAATCGCGAAGTCCGATCTCCCGAAGTATAAGGGGGAATTTATCAAGGTTATTTGTGGGTGAATATTTCCCAAAAGGGAAATAGAAGAGCCAATTGTTGAGAGCTCTTTGGGCCAGTGGAAGAGGAAAGATCCCGCGTGCATGGACTTTCGACTTGCGGGTTGGGAGGGCTGCGTCAGGTGTGGTATCAGAGCTCAGAAAGGTTTATTTTCTTTCTGTAGCAGGTAAAAGGAGGATTCACCATGCCACCGAGAAGAAAGGACAGAAAAACACCCAATCTGGAAGAAGAAAGGGAGATGTCCAGAGGAAGGGGCAGGCAGATGCAGAATTCAGAGGTGGAAAGAGATCTGCATGACATACACGCCAGACTCGTGGACATGGAAATAAGATAAAGGTGCACAACTAATGTTGGAGATGTCAGTGAGTCCGAAAATGAAGATGAAGCTGGGCGTGGAGAAGAAGAAGTCATAGCAGAAGATGCAACAAATGAACGCTTGCTTAGAGCTGTTGCAAGAATGAGTGCAAGAGCCAAGATGGACATTCCAGTTAAGAGGGAAATATGGATGTAGAGGAGGTTCTAGATTGGATTAGAGCTCTGGACACATACTTTGACTATGAAGATGTCGAAGAGGACAAGAAGGTCAAACATGTTTTCACGAGATTAAAGGGACAAGCAACATTGTGGTGGGATGAGCTACAAGATGACAGACGCTGCCAAGGCAAGCAGAAGATCAAGAGTTTGGATAGGATGATCGCAAAGATGAAGGAGAAATTCATCCCCAGAGATTATCAAATTACTTTGTTTCGAAGGATGCAGAACTTGAGATAGAAGCTGATGACAGTGAAGGAGCGCACTGAAGAGTTCTACAGGATGAACATTAGAGCAGGTCATCATGAAAGTAATGATGAAAAAGTTGCCAGGTATATGAATGGTCTGAGATACGACATTCAGGATGAGATGAGCATGATGACCATCCGAACGGTGGAAGATGCTTATCAAATGGCTCTGAAAGCGGAAGAGAAGCTGAGCCGAAAACAAGGTCAAAGAGGCCGAGGTAGAAGTCAAGCCAAGGGAAAATCAGTTGTCCAAGATAGAAATCAGAAGCCTAAAGAAGATTGGAAGAAACCTCAACCTTAGATTGAGAGAGGTGGAAGCTCACAGAAAGGGCAATATGTTGGACAGAGAAGGCAGTATGCTGATGAGAAAGGAGAGTATGTTGATAATAATATTTTTCCTCGTACCAGAGGTAGAGGTAGAGGAAGAGGTGGAGTAATAACATGCTTCACATGTGGAAAGGCTGGACACAAGTCTTATGAATGTCCAGACAAAAAGAAAGAAGGTGGTGAAACTCACATTTCCGAAGCTCAAAGGTAGAATGTTGAAGTAGAGGATGTTGAAGGCAACATGTGAGTTCTCCCATTGGAAGCAACAATGTACTTCTCATGAGTGGGAAGGAACTTCTTACAGAGGTTAAGAGGAAGGAGGAACTGCAATTCATTGTGGTCAGGAAGCCAAAGATTGTTTTAACTAGCACAAGGGTAGATGATTTACCAGAAGAGGTTCAGGAACTACTGGAAGAGTTCGTTGACATAGTAGTGGACGAACTACCTCGTTCGTTGCCACCAATCAGAAGTGTGAGTCATCACATTGATCTCATACCAGGAGCTAGTTTTCCAAACAAAGCCATGTATAGATTGACACCGCGGGAGAATGAAGAGGTCAAAAGACAAGTCCAGGATTTGTTGGACAAAGGTTTGGTCAGAGAAAGCTTGAGTTAGTGTGTTGTTCTGACAATACTCAGTCCGAAGAAAGACAGAGGCTGGAGGATGTGTACTGACTCGAGGGCAATTAACAAGATAACCATCAGGTACAGATTTCCATTGCCAAGGATGGATGATCTGATGGATTGCTTGAGTGGAGAAAAATATTTTTCGAAGATTGATTTGAAAAGCGGTTATCACCAGATTTGCATGAGTGAAGGTGACGAATGGAAGACATCATTCAAAACCAATGAAGGGTTATACGAATGGCTTGTCATGCCGTTTTGCTTAACGAATGCACCAAGTACTTTCATGAGATTGATGAATGAAGTCCTGAAGGATTTCATCGAATTTTTTTTCATTGTGTACCTTGATGAAATACCGATTTTCAGTAAAACAAAGGCAGAGCATCTGAAACATTTGGCTATAGTGATGCAGGGGTTACATCAGGAGAAGATGCTGATAAACATGAAGAAATCCTCATTCATGAATATGGAGCTCATTTATTTGGGGTTTGTTATTTCTGCAGATAAGTTGAGGATGGATCCAGATAAGGTGGAGGTAATCAAGAATTGGTCGTCACCAAAGAACATCTTTGAGGTGAGAAGTTTTCACAGATTGGCTAGTTTCTACCAAAAATTCATTAGGAATTTCAGTGGGATTGGTGCACCAATGATGGACACAGTGAAGAAGAGACACAAATCTTTTCACTGGACATAAGAGGCTGAGAAGAGTTTTAATTTGTTGAAGAGGAAAATCACGGAACAACCAATCCTGATGTTGCCTGATTTCCAAAAGACATTTCAAGTGAAATGCGATGCAAGTGGATTTGCAATAGGGGCAATCTTGAGCCAAGAAGATAGGCCAATAGCATACTTCAGCGAGAAGTTGAATGAAGTGAAATTGAAATACTCCACTTATGACAAGGAGTTCTATGGTATTATACAGGCATTGAAGAAATGGAGACATTACTTAATTCCTAAAGAGTTTGTCTTATACAGTGATAATAATGCATTGCAATTTGTGACTCAACAGGAGAAGTTGAATCAAAGACATGTAAAATGGGTTGAATATATGCAAAATTTCACTTTTGTGATTAAACATATTTCTGGTACTGCTAACAAAGTTGTTGATGCTTTGAGCAGGAATTGTTTTCTATTGCAGGAGTTCAGGGTCAAAACGTTGGGTTTTGATGATCTCAAGGAGATGTATCAAGCTGATCCAGATTTTAAAGAGGCGTACAAAGCAGTTGAGAATCCAATTCTCAGGGATAGAAGCCAATGGGCAGAATACATGATCCAGGAAGGATTACTGTTTAAAGGTAATCAACTTTGTATTCCAAAATGCTCCATGAGGGAGAATTTTCTAAAGGAGAAACACAGTGGAGGATTGGCCGAACACTTCGGTCACGACAAGACATTTGCAAAGTTGAATGAGTCATATTTTTGGCCAGGAATGCGAGCAGACGTCAAAAGATTTGTGGACAGGTGTAGAATTTCCCAACATTTAAAAGGCAGGAGGGAAAATGTAGGATTTTATCAACCATTTCCCATACCTGAGAGGCCGTGGGATGCAGTCAGCATGGACTTCATATTGGGGTTGCCAAGAACACAAAAAGGGTTCGACTCAATCTTTGTGGTGGTGGATAGATTTTCCAAAATGGCACATTTCATTCCATGCCAGAAAACCAGTGACACAACTCACATTGTGAATCTATTTTTCAAAGAAGTTGTTCGACTTCATGGCTTGCTAAGAAGCATAGTTTCAGATCGAGACACTAAGTTCGTAGGACACTTCTGGAGAACCTTATGGAAGAATCTGGGAACTAACTTGTCGTTCAGTTCATCTTATCATCCTCAGATGGATGGACAGACAGAAGTGGTGAACAGAAGTCTGGAAGACTTGCTGAGGAGCATGGTAACAGAACACCACAGCTAGTGGGACAACATATTACCACAGGCAGAGTTTGATTATAATGACTTAGTTAAAAGAATCACGGGGCAGAGTCCATTTCAAATTTTCTATGGCATGCAGCCAAGAGGAATTTCTGAGCTGAGGGATTCAAAATAGATTGTGACTAGGAGCGCTAGTGCAGAAGATTTCCCAGAGGCAATGAAGGAACTTCACAGCTAGGTGAAGGAACGATTGCAGAGTTCGAGCCAGGAATATAAGCGGAGAGCAGATCAACACAGAAGACAACTTCAATTTGAAGTTGGCGATTTTATCCTCGCACATTTGAGAAAGGAAAGGTTCCCGAGAGGAACATATAATAAACTGAAAACGAAGAAAATCGGACCATGCAAGGTCTTGAAGAAATTTGGGGCGAATGCTTATGAGATTGAATTACCTGATGGGATCGGAATTTCTCCGATATTCAATGTCTCAGATTTGTACCAATATAAATATGAGGAAGTAGAAGAAGGAAATGAACAACCAGAGGTTCAGTGGACAAAACAAATGCCAGTTGCAGAAAAGCCGCAGATGGAGTGCATACTGGACAAAAGGGTCAGCAAGAAGACCAGGCGAAAGCAATACTTTGAGTATTTGGTCAAATGGAAGGGCCATCCAGTTGAAGATTCCAGCTGGGAGAATGAAGCATATATCCAAAGGCATGGACAGACCGTGCGCGAGCTCATGGATAGGAGCCCATGAAAATTTTCAAGCGAGGGAGTATGATGCAGGAGCATCTCAAGTGAGTCAGCACGGAGATAAAAGATAGCTGGAAAAGCACCCAACGCAAATTTTGAAAATGTCTTGAAACATTAATGAAGTCATCAAGTGGAGGCACACTTGTATAATGCAAAAGGACCTTGAGCGATCCACTCTCGTCCATAGTAGATAGAAGGCATTTATAGTAGTTAATGAAGGTAGATAGAATTTAATTCTAGATTAGACAGTTTTAGAGCGCAAGAGGGAAACGAGATATAGACACCCTCATTGTGTATTGTAAGGGATTTTTTTTATGTCAATTGAGAGCATAGAGCATATAAGAGAAGAAGCAGAGAGTTGTATAGACAAATTCCATGTACATAAGTTCTGGATTAATACAAAAAAGGCTTTGATTCAGATTCATGGTGTACAAATATTCTCTGTGTATGCATTATTGAATGTTATGCTCATGAATGTTTTACTCTTTCTGTCATGCATTTGTTGTTTATGCTATGTGTGTATGATTTCTTGTTAAATGTCTGAAATCTGAGAAAGAGAGAGGGTAAGGGAAATGAGTTTCAATTGTTTCTCTATCTGAGCAAGAGTTCCTGCAAGGAGTGCAGTTGAATTGTCCGCAAGGAGTGCATTGACAAAGGGTTCAGAGGTTTGTCTCTGAAGGCTCAGATAAGATAGATTTTGTTCTCATTCCCTCAAAAGTGCAGCTAGGCACAGGAGCCGTGCAAGGAGTGCGCAGGCCGAGTAAAGTCTCATATTTTGCGAACCTGAGAAATTGTTGAAGGACTACTTTTGCAGGGAGTGCACAGAGTTGAAGGACTTCAATTCTTTGAAGTAATTGAATAATTTTCTGCAAGGAGTGCATGCAGGAGTCTTCTTTAATACTCGGAGTTGGAAAAACCTCAGGAAGGATAAAGCCTTTGAAATTGTCGAAGAGAAGAACAAGAAGTTTGTGCATTGGAGCATTGAGAAGGCATCGCAAGTTTGTGTCACAGGCGGTTAAGTACCGTTGAAAAACACTTTGGTAAAAAGTTGCAGAAGCCTTTGAGAAGGAAGAGAAACGGAGGGTTGGAATTCTCCGTGGAGAATTCACGAAGTCCCACGAGCCGTCAGATCTCACGGAGGAGCAGGGGAGTTACAGAGAGTGTTTTCAAAGGTTCAAGCTTAGGAGGGGCAGAGCCATAGATTCAAGCCAACAAGGGCTGTTGAATTTGCCCGAGGATTTCCATTTCGGGGTTTCATGAATTAAAGTCCCGAAATCTTTGCATTAAGACTCACGAAGTCGCGAAGTGTGAAGTCCCGAAAAGGCAAAAAGTCTAGTTGTGGGACCAGCACCGGGAATCGTGTTGAGGGTTGACATTTCAGTATTTCAGGAAATAGAGAATCGGGATTTCAGGGTTCATGGAGCAGAGTTGCATGACATCGCAACTCGCGAACTCGCGATAAGGAAAAATCCCAAATTGGCAAGGGAAAGGTCAAGTGTTGATTGTTTTCGGGTTTCGGGGATTTGAGAGACAGGACGCTTGACCACCCGATTCGCGAAATCGTGAAGTCCGATCTCCCGAAGTATAAGGGGGAATTTGTCAAGGTTATTTGTGGGTGCATATTTCCCGAAATGGAAATAGAAGAGCCAATTGTTGAGAGCTCTTCAGGCCAGTGGAAGAGGAAAGATCCTGCATGTGTGGAATTATGACTTGCGGGTTGGGAGGGCTGCGTCACTATTCTTCCAATAGTCTAATGCATATACCCGTAGACTTCCCTTATCATTTAACTAGTCAATTGCTATTTTTGAATCTCCTAATACATGGATGTCTCTAATAGCCAACTCAGTTTCCAAGGTCAATGTTTCCCATACGCCCAGTAATTATGCCCTTGTGTTTGTACCTTCTCCACAGTTGAAGGTCCATTTATAAACATAAATATATGAAGTTTTTATCACCCCCCTTGCTCCACATTGTTGGCCATTAGATTGAGTTGCTCCATCAAAACATCCCATTGTGGTCCCTGCTTGTTGAGTTGGTATACAAGAGAGAATTGGAGGAGATTGTTGATGAAATGTGATCCTTTTTAGTGCTCCAAGAGACTTTGTGACTACAAAATAGATGGAAGGAGACCCCTGCTTGAAAAGGACTTTATTTCTCTCCAACCAAACATTCCAACAAATAAGTGCACGTAGAGTAGTTGGGACAGTCTTCTTCTCTAATCATTTTTTATAGAAATATGTTAAAGTGTTTCCTTCCCATTGTTTTTTTAACTTTAGCCCAATTCGGATTCTTGTCCACACCTTCTTTGTAAAGATGCAATGGATAAATAGATGATTTATAGTCTCTGATTCTTTTTTGCACAGGTGAAAACAGCTAGGTCCTTCTCATCCTTTTAATTGTAAGTTGTCCCAAGTTAAAATTTTGGTTGGCACTGCTAACCAGATAAAAAGTTTTATCTTTAAGGATATATCCCATTTCAAGAATGAAAGCCTCCACCCATTGATTGGTTGCATCCGAAGTATTGTCATTAAGGCATCATAGACATTTTTGACAAAGAAAAGTCTCGATCCATCTCCCCCGATCCACATCAACTCATCTACTTTGTCTTGTATATAGACCCCTAATCCAATAAGAGCTCTGTGAAATAAATCCCATTCCTTGGTTGCTTCTTCTGTTATCCCAGTTCATCGCTCTCTTTCCACTGAGAGGAAAAATAATACAACCTAGTTAATCCCTTGACCTGATAGAGTAGGGTAATGTTTTTCTATTTTAAAATGGATAAGAGATTTTGTGACAGATAAGATGAGTTCCCCAAACCCATAATTCTAGCTCTACAAAGTTGAATAGAATTCCCCGATCCCGGGCTCCAACTTAGCCAATATGAAAGGAGGTGTACAGATTTTATGAGATTTTTCCAAGTGTGCGAGGCAGATGAATGTTGAAAATTCGACGTTCTGAGCCAAGTTGTTACCGAAACATAGGGAAGATACTTATATTTTATCACTATATGCTAGATGTCATCCTTTGTTAACACTCGCCATAAAGTGTTTTCCACCGGAGCTTTGTTGAAATGATATATGTTTCGAATCCCCCACCTGACAAGGTTCTTTGGTTTTTCTAAAGCCTCCCATCTACAAAGATGGTAATGAAATTTTTCACTACATCCCTTCCAAAGGAAACTGAACATAGTTTTCTTGATCTTGTTGAGGATTGAGACATGGATAGCCACCAAGGACATCCAGTAAACTGGTTTACTTTCTAGAACCGATTTTAATAAAATGAAACGACCACCCAGGGACAACCATCTGTTTCACCAATGCCCAATTTGTTTTCCATTTGAGCAAGTAACCATATCCAATATTTCGCTTTGTAAAATCCTGTATTGAGATAATATCCAAGATATTTGAATCCTACAGAGAGGTCAACAGAATTATACAGGAGCAGTTCCTTGAAGTTGTTTATTTCCTCCTCAATTAAATCAACAAACAATACAATGGACTTTTCCATGTTCACCTATAAGCCCGATGATTTACAAAATAATTTTACGATAATTTCTATATCTTGTCTTTCCTTGAGAGAAGCTCTAGTCATGATTAAGACGTTTTCCACAAAAAGGAGATGGAGGATTCTGAATACTCTGGATACCTTCAATCCCATCATCTTTCCTTCTTGTTGACCTTTCTTGAGGATCAGACTGAGGCCCTCCATTAAAAAAATAAAAAGCAGAGGGGATAATGGACACCCTTGACGCAATCCTCTGCCACTTCTAAAAAATGGAGTAGTCTCCCCATTAAGTAGAACAACAAAAGTCGAAGTATTGACACAACTCATACTCCAATTTGTAGTCTAAATGCCAAACCCCGTTTGGATTAAAATCAGTCTTAAATTGTCCCAGCTTATGCAATCATAAACTTTCTTGAGATCGAGTTTAATAACTAAAGCCTTCAATTTTTTCAACTTTATGCTATGCAGACAATCATGGGTCGTTCCTATGGCATATTGTATATGTATTCCTTTAAGAAATCCCAGTTTCTCTTCAGACAGAGATCGGGAGAGAAAAGGTTTGATCCTATTGGAAATAATATTTGAAATTAACTTATAGCACAGATTACATAAAGGCCAGGAAATTCAAATTTAGGCCCCCAACCACTTCAACTCTGATCCTAGAATCCTCTACCATCTCTAGCAAATCACCCCCTACCAGGTCAAAAAATTAAATAAAGAACTCAACAGTCCAACCATCAGGTCCTGAACTTTTATCTTTTTAAATTAAACTTAGCACCTCCATTAATTCGTCCAATGTGAATGGTATTTCCAAAAGTCTGATGTCCTCCTCATTAACCATTCGGGGGAAAAGGCCTACTCTTAAGACCTGTTCGTTTACAGAGGAGTGATCCTGCGCCTCAAAGAAACTTTCTAAATATCTAGTAGCCTCAACTTTTAGTTCCTTCTGACCAATATGTACCTTCCCATGTTCATCTACTATCTCCCAAATATGTTTATAATTCCTTCTATAATTGGCGAATTGATGAAATTATTTTGTGTTTTGGTTGCCACTTTTCATCCAAATTGCTCTACTATGTTGTCTCCATAGTTCCTCTTCTACCATCAAGTAATTATTTCGCTCTTCCTCTAGTTTTTTTAGGTGCCTTTCCTCTGCCAGAATCTACTCACCCCCCGTGAACCTCTGAAGAGAAGCTTCAATATCTTCCTCTAGTTTCCAACGCCTGCTCTATTTTACCCAAAGTTTATTTTGATTCTTTAATTCTTTTAATTTCCACACTACACGTCTCTGAATCCCTTCCTCTTTTAAAATTTTTTGGTTTTTCCATATAGAATGAACAATTTTGGCAAACTCTTCTTTTCTTAGCCATTGGGAATTGAATTTGAAGGGAAAGGCCTTAAAGAGTGGAGTAATCTCAAGCTGCAGTAACACTGGTGCATGATCCAAAATATATGTGTAGGCCACCCAAGACTTGTAAATACCCACACTATCTAATAGGTCTTCGGATAGAATGGCCTAATCCAGTATATTTGATATAACTTCAACTCTCAATCTCCCATTGCGCCAAGTTGGGACAATCTTGTCCGACTAGATATCTACTAACCTTTGTTTTTGTAAAAATTCTTTAAAAAAAATAGCCAATGGACCAACTTGAGCCGAGCCTCCCTAGACCTCACATGCATTTACTGCACACTTTAAATCACCTACTATAATCAAGTTTTTATGTGATAACAAACTACTTTCTTCCACTTTGTTACAAAAGCCTCTTCTGTTCGAGCATGGTCCATAAACATTTAAAATCACAATCTCCCTTTTTATTTCAATACAGAAGCCTATAAAAAAAATACCACCATAGGATATGTAAGGAACAATGTCTATCTTATTTGGATCCCAAGTCATCAAAATACCTCCTGATTTTCCAACCGAACTGACAACACATGATAAAGGATCATAAAGGATCTTGCCTTCTGCTCCTGAACCAAAGTTTCTTGCAAGAAAATGATGTCTATATAGGTCCTATCTAACAGTCTACGCACATAGGAATATTTCAGGGTGCCCCCCACCCCTCTAATATTTAGGGATAAAAGAATCATGTTTTTCCTCTGGTCAAAGATTTCATTCCTCTAAGTGCCCCGAAGTAAGTGGAATTTAAAGTAATTACCTAAGGTAAGGAAGTCTCAACCTCCTCTTTTTTTCGAGCACTCATGGTTTTTATCGGAGAGAATTATATCCCCAAACCCCTCAACCAGGTGTATTCCTTCCCTGATCCCTCACCACATAGCTCTGATGAGCTAGCTTCTCCACCAGTCCCTTTTTTTTCAAAACATGTTCTCCCTTGATATACTGGTAAAGGAGTGGGAGACCGAGTTTCTCGGTATTTTGGTACCAATTAATCCAACACAACATTAAGGGGAAAATCACCTAACTTGGGTTCCCTATAGCCTGGATAGTTTTCTAACTCCCCTAGAGTTTTACTGGTAAGATGACTTACCCCTCCGATCTCTTCCATCTCACTGGAAGTAAATAGAAAACTATAGTCCCTATATCTATCAGAAGCACTGGACAATCTGCCTTCACCCCTAACGACCACTTCCCCTGACAAGGAAGGCTAGATATAAACCCCTGCACCCAACTTAGTAGGGTTCACTTCATCTGTAGATAAATCTACCCTGTTTGACAAGGAGGGACTAGAATAGGCCTTCAAAAAAAATATCCCCAGTAGGCTAGAAGAATCTAATGTGTCACGCTCCCATGACGACAACGAAGAAAAAAGAGATGGAAAAAACAATTTTATTTTACCCAAGAAAGTGTCCACCTGCTCCACCTCACTATAATCCTCCTGAGAATTGTGAAGTTCTCCCAAATCGAATGAGTCGATTTCCGACGAGTGTTTGTGTGGCTCTCTCCGCAGCATGGAGTCTTCTAACTCCTCTTCCTCCACAAACCCTTTGTAGTCTCTCTGCAAATGGCACGTTCTACGACAGAAACTACATCGAAAAGGGATTCCTGAGTAGTCCAGTCGTTGACTCACCATCTGGCCTCTCCATTCTATATCCAGTGTTTCTGGTAAGCCCAAATGGATATTTATCTCCACTAAAATTTCCCCTACCCTTTTAGAAGGGGAAAAAAGGGTCTGTTCATCCACCTTAATAAACCACCCCAACTCATTATCGATAGCCTCCAATGCCCTCACATTCCAGAGCTGAAGTGGCAGCCCGGGTAATAAAACCCACAGATGACGATGTTGAAAGTACTCTGTAGCTGGGTCAAAGGAGACACGCCAGTGTTTTATCATCTTGATACTTCCTTCTAATACCCATTCTTTTCCCAAAACCTGCACCGTGTCTTCTGGCAAGTTGAAAAGGAAGCCATACCACCAAGTGAGTAACCTAACAAAGGAGACCAGTTATTCTCTAACCAAGCCGGAATAGAGCTCTTACACATATTTCGGTAAGAAATCCCACCAACCAGACCACACAATGTTAACCTGCAAGTATCCTCTAGGACAATATCAGATCTGAACAACATCCTTATTTTTGTTTTATTTGGCTTCCATTGTTTTCTCCTTCCTCTGAAATTTCCTATCTCCTTTGACTCCTTTCCCTTCGAGCATAGAGTACTAGTGCGTTGACTTCATCCTCCATCCCGAAGCATCCAAAAATAACTGAAAGATCGCCACCTGGTCTCCACTAATCTCTCCCCCCCAAATGACGTATAAATCGAACAAGACCGGATATAAGTCATTAAACCCCAAAACACTGATCCTCAAAACCCTGCCAACCTCATAAATTATCCCTCTACTAAAAAGGGTGGAACTTTTTAATGCCACTAGGCCGAAACTTATGGATGGGACTTGGAGTTATGTGAGATTAACTCCTAAAAACACGCACCTGTAATACACAGAGGTCACCAGTCCATCACAATAAAGAAAGGTACACCAAACAAGGGCCCGCTTCTACCAACTAAGAAAAACATTACCAAAAACACCTAGAAAATGATCACTCCAAACTCCCGTGCTAGTAAATCCAAAGAAAATGGTGGTGAGCTTTAGTAATCATTCCATCTTTCAACTAGATTTTCCCCCGCCAAAACTATTTAAAATCGTTTCAGGTTGTAGGTCTCAGCCCCTCGTCTCACTCCTCCATGTGGGATATGATTATCATGAAAGTAAGAAAGAACATTCTTTGAACTATCCTAGAGTGTAATAAAGTGAAACTAAAGTTAAAATATACATAAACTAAATACCAAGCCTATTTCTAAGAAAAACTAGGAACGATATTAAGTGTTTAGTATAAGACTAAATACAATATTTTTCAAGAATACACGTTAATCTTAATAATTTTAAATTTTAAATTAACATATAAATAATCATTATCCATCTCACCTGCCATCATATTTATCATCTACCACCATATTTATCAGGTTAATTACCACATCATAAAATTACATCTACACCATATTTATCATGTTAATTACCACATCATAAAATTATTATTATTTTTGAAATATTTTATATTTTATTTCCATATGTCAAGAGGAATATCAATACAAAATAACTTTCAATATAGTAACTTGATCATTTTCCTTGCCAAAGAAAAATATGTTAATTATTATTATTGAAATTTGAAATGAAAAATGTAATTGATTTAGCCATATGTCGATACATTTACCAATTGGCATAGTATCATATCAATCGTAATTTGTTGAATGCCATTACATTACACCTATCCATGAAATTGGTAACACTATAGTAATCAAACTTTGTAAAGAAATCAATTAATATTCATGGCATTAAT
>ML851525.1:13760-31036 GCA_009831015.1 Picea engelmannii
TTATTAATGGATAGTTATTTTACACTATAGGAAATGAAGAGGTGGTGGAAGAAAATTATAATAATTCAAGAGAGTTTTAGTATTGAAGTGAAAGTTGGAAACCATGGGTGTGTGATAATACAATAAGAATTAATTATATATGAGATAACAATTAAATACTTTGGAGGTAAATTGCTTATGGATCATGTTTGTCTTTTTTGTATTTTAATAGATCACTCACTATTTCAAATCATCATGGAAATTATAGGCATTGATTCAACAAAGGAGAATATAGTAAAAAATGAACTTACAAAAAGTGTTAGGGATGCATTTGCATCATTAGAGTAGGGTTATAATGGAAAATATTCTTTGTATGATAGATATGTCATATCCTCTTTCTTAATAACACCAATTGTTTATGCAAAAAGACTAGTAACAATCACTTCTAAAGTTGTTGGGTTTTCTAGAACATCGTTTTTTTAGGGAAAGGAAGAAGAGAAAATATTTGGAACATAACAAAGATGGTGCATATTGGAGCATTCTTGGTAGACAATTTAGATATAACATAATACTTGCTAATATTAGATGTAAAATATATGACTTTTGGGTTGGACAATCATGTGTATCTCCTAGAGATAAGTATACATTATCTCATAGAATCAATCATGGTGTTCATGAAAAACATCCTACCACACTTTTATGAGAGGGAATATTTAAATTTATACCATAGTTGATCACCCTATGTCTATAGATTTTATTTCAGGATTTCATTATGCTTTTGTTAATTTGCATAGACACTTCTCAAGCATGTTTGACACTTGAAAACATGTTGTATTCAAACAAGTAGTATCTGACCATAAGTTGTCCCTTAGAAACTCGCAGTCACCTGCAAAATTGTAATGTACCATTTACCAAGAAAAACAAAATACTTTGATACCCATTAAAAATACATGCATGAAACAAGATAAAAATTCTCACAAGAATCAATAATTTTAAAAACGTTAATGCATATTATTAACCATACACAACATTCAAAAACATAATTAAATGCAACAATCAAACACGTCATTTAAACATACACATAGATAAGCACACTTATCTTTAAGGGAAAAACCAATTGGTTGTGTACAAGGGATGTTCCTCCCAACCATAGGCTCTTCTATTCCATTTCTCTTGACAACAAGCCACCCTCGAGTTGGGGCTATGATTCCACAAGGAAGGAATGCCTCTTGTGGCCTCTTAAGGTTGGATATTGTCCACTTAACAACCCAATACCTATAATATTAATTCCGATAGAAATTCCAATCCACCAACTCTCTTGAAATTGAATAAAAGAGTTTATTCTTGTCCCAAAACCCTATGTTTACATGCTTTTGTTGATTTGTGCATTTATATATATGCCTAAAATTTTAAAGTGATTAGTAGAGATTGCATATATTGTTTCATTGTATTCCTAACCTTTTGCAAGTCAACTTTGGGAGGAGACCAATAATCTAGGAGGCAACAACAAGCGAAAGAGGCCAACACCAAACACAAGGACTAAAGGTGCACTCATTAATCCTCTTTCCTTTCTTTTTCATCACTTAGTTTAGTTGGTTTTTGGGTAGCTTAAGGATAGACCATTATTTTAAGGGATTTAGCACTCTTCCTTTACCTCAGACCCAGTATAGGAGGATTTTCCCCGTAGCACCTTTACCAAGCAAAACAAAATACTTTGATACCCATTAAAAATAAATGCATGCAACAAGATAAAAATTCTCACAAGTATCAATAATTTGAAAACGTGAGTGCATATTATTAACCATACCCAACATTCAAAAACAAAATTAAATGCAACAATCAAACACATTATTTAAACATACACAAAGATAAGCACACTTATCTTTAAGGAAAAAACCAATTGGTTGTGTACAAGGGATGTTCCTCCCAACCATAGGCTCTTTTGTTCCATTTCTCTTGACAACAAGCCACCCCCAAGTTGGGGCTATGATTCTACAAGAAAGGAATGCCTCATGTGGCCTCTTAAGGTTGGATATTTTCCACTTAACAACCCAATACCTAGAATATTAAATCCTATAGAAATTTCAATCCACCAACTCTCTTTCCCCTCGACCTACATAACCCAGGGAATCAAATCCCCATCTTTACCACACATTCCCTTAGGCTACCCCACTTCACTCCAAGGCTCCAACACAAATTTTCCATGAAATATCTTAGCTAGGGACTCTAGGAATCTCAATTGTAACAAGAATGCTCATATCAACTTTCTCCCAGGATCTTGAAAAATTCCTCAAAAAACATATCACTCATAGAATGACAACCTATTTCTTAGCATAAAACCCAACTCAACCAATATTTTTAGATGCCCAATATGGTTTCCCTCTCAACACCAAGCTCTCTGTTTCCCTTCTTCTACCAAGTTGTAAAAATTCCACTCCCTTTATACTCAAATTTCCTTTTCTTATTCGATGCATGCTTGAATATCAAACTTCCCCAAAAGTGGTTGTACTCATCCCATGCTATCATAAATATGTGATATGAATTTCTCACCAAACTCTTACATGATTTTACCTATCCCATACTTCAATATCTAGGAGATATGACTTTGCCCACCAACCTCTTGCATGCATTCAATGACTAGTTTGATAAGTCAAAGGAGGTAAATATTTAATAACAAAATGATTTAGAAAAGTAGCTTAGGTTTATTAGGCATGTGGGATTTCCCCTTGTACCTCCCTTTATCCCCCTCTCTTGTGGAATGATAACCCCCCACATTATCATCCCTCTCATTTCACAACCAATGATGTATTTTTTTACTTAATTAATGTATGTATAGATTACAATGCTAGGATCTTTGGCCTTTGACATACTAGTTGTTGACGGGCGAAATTGACCGTCCGTCAACTGGGAGAGTGGAACCGGTCCAGGGTTGTCTAAATAACCCAAGCCGTTTGGAATGGACCACCCTGACGAGTTTAACGGCTCCGTTGGCCGCTCTAAGGTCTCCTATGGAAACCAAAGAGAAATGATCTGAGCTAAGAAATCTAACTAATCTAAATAAAACAAACTAAACTATAACTGAATACAAGAAACTAACTAAAATAAAGAAAACTAGAAACTAATAAAACAAAGAAGAAGAACTAAAACTAATAAAAGAAACTAAACTAATAAAGGAAACTAGAAACTAATAAAGCAAACTAAACTAATTACACTATTCTAACTATAAACTACTAACTACTATATATACAAGATACTAACTATGATTATAATAACTCAAATCAACTACCTAATTATCAGTTGCAATATTTCTTATTCACAAATGTACACTATGGACAGCCTACAGATTTGATTAAAACCTGCAAAAATCATGTGTTTTCTCTGCCCGAAGACAACCAATAATTTCTTTTTTATCTTTTATATTTATGAAAAGGACATAAAAACTACTGAAATTAAACAATCTAATCTATATTACTGAAATTAAACAATGTAATATAAATCTACTTAAGATTGTATCTAAATTAAACTACTTAATTGAAACAATAAACAACTAACTAATTGACCTGGAAACGCTGCAAGTCTGCCCTGTGTATGATGACTTCTTAAGCTGGTTGGAGGAAGAAATTCACACCATTTAGTCCTTAAGCTTTTCGAAAACGATCAGATATGCTGCTTCTTGAAGTGTTGTTATAGGACAAACAAGACATAAAAGAAAATCATAACAGTTTTCTGATGATAAATCTCTGCAATAAGGGAAACCTATTATGCAGCAAACTTATATAACAATTCAATCTACGAAGAAGACAAAACTATCATTCATAAAATGAATCAACAACTGTTATGTTCTTTATCTCTTTGGAAGAAACAAGATATGTATAACAACAAGAAATTATATCACTTGAATTTGATTTAGATAGCAAAAGTAATACTAAACCATAAACAAAATGATATACAAAACTTGGGACAAAGTGTCGATATATTGAAAAGCAAAAGCTATAACAAAACATCAATTCTTCTCCAGTTTGAATCATAATTACATATCCTTGTTCTCCCACAACTGAGGATGATAGATTATTACAAAACCATAGGTTTATATAGGTTTCTAACAAGGTAAAACATCCTTGTGAATAATAGCAAATTGTTTTACAAAATCTGGGGAAATATCCCAAAATCTCCTAAACTAAGGAAATAAAATGCAAGTAAAATCTGTAGATCATCTCCTAACTGCTCATGATATCTATTGCCAATTCGAATTTGCCTGCAATAGAGCACAAAGATCAAATTAGAAGGATGTTTTATTAGAAAAACAATAAAAAATTGACTTTACAGACTCAGCTACAGAATCATCTGATTTTGTAGCTAGTCAAAAATAACAAACAGGACTAGATATAATTAAAATAAAATCAAATCCAAAACTAATTACTAATGATTCAATTACTCCTTATCTTTTAAATTAAACCAAATCAAAAAAGAATGTAATCGGGGCAGGGTAAAAATACTCTGTTTTTCCAATTGACATAAAATCAAATCAAATCTCAACAAGACTGTTTCATAAATGCAATCAATGATAAACCAAATCGTATGAAATACAAACAATCATTATTGATTTGCATAAGATTCATATCATTTAATCCATTGCCAATATAGAAAACTGTCACGATTTCACGCATAACTGTATCCATAGAATCCAGCCATAGACTTCGTTCGCTGAGTTTCAAACAGTTCACAGGTATAGTCGTAATTATCATTGACCAATTATAATCATAACAACAGATTGATATCATTCAATTAAAAGCACGATACGTAAATAACATCCTTTGTAATCGGATGAAATCAAACTCCATGAATATCAACTCAAAAGTCTTCATGTTTGATCATCGCACAATCAACAGACAGAAACGCGATAAAATCGATAGGTTTCATGAACTGGGCAATAATCAATACGAATCTTTTCTGAGCTAATTATAGAAATGAAATCGAAACCTTGAACAAAATCCAATTCAAACAATAATGAGAATCGAATAAGTTGCAATTGGTTATGTATCAACAGAAAAGTATTCGATTTGGTTGAAAGACAAAAATAGTTAACCCATTCATCAATCATTTTTATTCATAACTAATTCAAATCATACCATTGACTGTATTTGAAAATTGAAATACTAACAACAGTCTATTTTTAAAAATATAACAACTTGTCTTATTAACAGAGCATCTAACTAAATTTGGACAATCATATCTATTCGATGATCCATTAAATTAAAACCAAATCCAATCAAATATTAAACTATAACAAAAATGATTCATCAAAACCAAAATTATATACAGCGAAGCATGCTTATGTAACAAAGCAGGTGAAATATGTACATAGAGTGTAATATAAATGAGCGAAAATTATACCATCGCAGATGCTGAGATTATGTCAATTTTGAATTGACAATTGCTGTCGCTGACTCAACATTTTTGAACAGGATTGAACCCGTAGTTTGTTGCTTCTTATCGTTGGGTTGTTCTTTTGCATTCTGACCAGTGAGCTTTGCCACTTGGTTTTCCAAATCGTGAATTTTGGATTGCAATTTTGGGACATCCAAGTAGTATCTCTCCAACCACAACCCACACTGATTGCAAGGTGGAGCAACAGTTTGAACAGAAGGGGGTTTTGATGATTCCCCAAGGGTTTCATGGGGTGGTCCAATACCAGGGAAGTCAGGGTTATCCCGCAGACAAGGAGGTAAGTTCTTGACGAAATCATAAGGAGGTTTGCCACACAAGCCCTCGGAGTAAGGATACTCTTCGGCGAGAAATCGTTCAATGTCTGAATCAGAGTCTTCACTGACCACGATAGGCTCTGATTTGGCAGGAGGCTTAGATTTATTCCTCGCCATGCGAGAGATCAACCTTGCATTTTTCTTGCCTCTAGTATTAGCACCAGTCTTCGTTCTAGTGTTTTTGGTTGTAGGCTTAGCAACTTCGGTCTATTTAGTCACAGCCATAGGAAAATTCGTAGGTGAATCGGGCTTAGGTTTGGGTAACAAAACACTATAAGGAACAGGGGTAGGCTTTCTCTCGGTCACCATGGGATTATCCACCTGTGGAGGGTTTGATTCTTCAAAGCCATTACGGCTGAGAAAATCATGCCAAGAATCACGACGTAACCCCAATTCATAAACCAAAATCATTTTAATCAACCCCAAATGGAAGAGGCTGGTGTCAGCCTGGCTACACTTGTACCTTTTAGCCATTTTGAACAAACTTCGGTGCAAATAGTGCGGCATACTTAGTTCGAAACCCATAAAAATCATTAATAAACGCAGGTGAAACAAGAAAATGAACCCGTACCTGCCTTCACAAGTAACGAATTGCTTGATAATCATCAGGAGATCATACCAGCGGGGTTTCAACATTTTTGCAGGCAAACCTCTATCTCATGAGTTCACTGTGCGAGATTGGAACAGTAATTTCCATGGGACATCATCTACCTTGCAACTTTTTGACCATTTTTGTCCCTTGACAGGCAGGCTGGTTGCCAAGCTGAGAAACTGTTCAGTGATTTCAAGTTGGACATCTCCAACTTTGGCTCAACAACCATCAAACGATAACGCAAATTGCCGAGCCACAGTGAAGTTATAACCATCGAATTTCCTTATGAAAGCGAGCCACCCGTGATTTTCCAGGTCGCTATATGCACCATCAAATGTTAACAGTGCTTGGCATCCGTTGGGATCGGCCCTTACGACAGGAGCCATGGCTTGCTGTACATGGTAGGGTTTGAACTAAATGAAACAATGCACAGAGTCAAAAAACGATAGGGTTTGACAGCTTCAACGCTCGAAGAGACCGGAATTAAATGCATGCATGCGAAGGTGGTGGGATTACCACCGTCATGCATTGTATTAATGACTGAGTACAGTGTTTTTATAATCATAATCATTTAAACCATATGGATCGGCCAACAAATAGGTATACAATCATATCAACGTGCCATTCATCCGAAACAGAACCAACACCATACGTTATACTCATGCGCCAAGTGTACAGTTCAATACAATACAATATCCAACATTACCCAACGATCCATCGTATCAATCAATCGTTTTACACTAAGGTTAATTCAATCATGCCAATACATAGTTTGAAACTATTGATCGCTCAATGTAATACCAACTCACAAAACAATATATCAAGCATCGATTTATGAAATTGAAATCCAAAAGATTTAATCAACGCGCCTTTGTGAAACTCAAACCATTGTCATTTCTTAAATTGACCTTATAAATTTACCAATGCATTCGTTGCACATTCAAATGTTTATATTTCAAAGTTTTTAAAACATTGAAACCAAAATTCTCATATAATAAATGAGTCAAGAGCTCATAGCAATAAGGATCAAAGCATATAAGACCAAATCCATCATAACCTTTATAGGATCAGAATAAAACTAGTAAATCTTCATGCTCAAAGGCTTAGTAATCAAACAGATCCAAATGTGCAATCAAGGTAAGAGTAGGCCAAAGGACATAAGTTTAAAAAAAACCATTAGCAGTCATGTGATAAACCAATGGTCAAGCGTCTTTCGGAAAAATCGAAAAAAGACGACGATAGTTCAAACGATGAAAGAAGTATTTTCACACTTTTAGTTGTGAAAATCGAATCGAAACCAAATTGCAATTGTCGCAAAAAATTAAACAAATGTCTAGTAGCACAATGCGACGATGATTTTTCGTTAATGAGACAAGGGGTGTAGGCAGCTTTTTTTAAAAATAAAAAAAATGAATTGGCTGCCAACACTAGCTCACTAGCCTATTTAACATATGTAAAATTACATTAAAATTCACAAGGATTAAAACTAGGATGTTACATCCCATCCCCCTTATTTGTTCATTTTCCTTAGTTTACATCACCATATAGGTGTGTGTGTGTGTATACCAAAATTTTTCATTGATATACTCAACAATTCAACAATTTAATGATTCCTACAATAATTCCAAGTATAAATCTCTCATTCCCATCATTATTCACAACCGAAGGAAGTGTACCCCTTCTCCGATATGAAATTCCTCAGTTGTCCCACTTCCCTTCCATAACTCTAGCACATACTGGCCAAGAAGTCTCATATTTGTGGCTCCAGGAACTCCAACCACAACCATTTCACAATTTATTGACCCTTGTAGCAATTCCAACTAGAAATATCTCATTCCCCTCAGCCTGCACAACCTAAGGGATGATATTTCCTTCTCTACTTCGTAGTCTGCCAAACAACCTCCATCCCCTCTAGGGATCCATAATAGAATAGCTACAAAGTCTCATATTTGTGGATCTAATAATTCCAACTACAATAACATAATCTACATTTTTTTCAAAATAGTTACGGGTGCATCTCCCACATCACATCTTCCATCTCCCTCTTTGCTTCTTCTGAGTTGTAAAAAATCCATTGGAATTTACTTATCCTTTGCTTTTTCTCTTGAGCTCTTTTTCCTTTCTATGTTCTTCTTTCCTGGTACTCAATTCATGTCTTTGTTTTCTAGTTTTTCCTATAGTATCCATCAATAAAATATACATGTTATAGTCAATATCATGCAACACTTATCTTATCCATGGGATTTATCAATTCCAAAATGTAATCATGTATTTGAAAATAAGTTTGCAACATAATCCAATACTTATCTATATGGTTGTTTCTCTATTTCGTAAGGTTTCCATGGGAAAAAATTTAGGTCATTGTCCTTTCTTACACACCCTCATAATTCTAGCCACCATGCCACACACTTTCTTAAGTTGTCTCTTCCTTTCTATACTCACCCTGTAGGATCATGCATCCCCTTCATTGTTATACAATCCCTCGAGTGATCCATCATTTTCCAAGGTTTTCACATGCAAGGGGGGTGCCAACTTACTACTAGACCTCCACTAGTAGTTTGTAGCCAATAACTTGTGGAAATCACAAGGTCCTAGTGTAATAATAGTATCCTTATTCCTAGGCTTTATAACTTCAAAAACCATAAATTATATTGCATCATATTCATATAATTACCATGAGACATCATCATAATAATTCCCATCATAAATTTCAAATATGTTTCATAAAGAGAAACTGATTTCCCAAGTATGAGATTCCTTCTCATAATGTTGGATGTTTCATGTGGTAATACCTCATATTCATTATGGAATTACACTCATTTATATATCCAAGACCATTCTACTTGCAATCTATCTATATTTTCAATCAACCAAACAAATTGTGAGTATCCATGCACATCATTCTTCCGTTGCAACATTTACAATATCCCATGTAGTGATCTTATAATTATATCACATTAGCAAGTCAATCATTCTCAATTGTTAATCATATCATATGGAATGAAATTAAAATTCATTATATATGTATTTCCAACACTCACAACTTTACATAATGCAATCAAACATTTTTACTAATAAACCAATGTGTCGATACTCATGGTCACATTTATGCAATGCATCCCTGCATTGATTTTGAAATACCACATATTTATATCATATTTTCCACCATGGTGAGTTGGAAGGTCTAGTCAATGCCTCTAAACATCATTTATTCTCTTTCCTATTACTTTTTCAACCATTTGGAAACCCCTTCCGCTTCAACCCAAACACAACACTAGGAATAAAATCCTTAAGTGTTCTTCAGTGTCGGCAAAGAGGTTGTAGTCCAAACATTGATTATACATAGAAATTCCATTGGATAATTGTGTAACACTAGAGACATTGCATATCCAACCACATTATGTTCTCACACATGGCTAGCTTTTCCAACATCCATTTCTATAACAAGAGTATATCTCCTAACATGCCTTGGTTATGAACTCATAACCAATATAATATGATGTGCCATTAATATTCATATGATTGCATTCAATCATTAATTAAACTTTGTATGTTCAAGGCCTTCTTCCTTTACCACCTCTAATGGAGATCCATTCTCATAATACATATTAATTCAAATATTGAATTTTGATTGAGGGAATTCTTACCTTAATTTCATTCATCATTTATGCATCATAAACCACCAAATTTATACTTGCATGGATTCCATCCATTTACTTGATGTTACCTGATCAACTGGTATCTCATAGAGGCTCATAGGATCCCTTACCAAGCTCCGATTTATCATTTTACCATCCTCATTTTGTCTTCATATGCATGGTTTTCATACACAGTGGCATCATCAAAACCTTTTTCTTGGATACATAATCCATTATTAGTCATTTTTAACTATCATAACATCATTATTTATATATATGTATAACAATATAACGCTATTAATTTATAAGCATTCCATTTGTATTGCCAATCATTTCCATATGCACTAATGCATGTGTATATGCATCAGTCATTCACTCTTATCATGCCTACTATTTCATATGCATGTTATCTTTCCTATATGAATTCTACATCACTTCTCAGTATGCACTCCAGGGCATATTTTTTCTAACTTCTAGTGCTATATATGGCTATCCTTAAGTCCATTTGGATTAGTGTAGCCTTGTGTGCTCTCTCTTTGCTCATCTATGCACTATTTCTCCCTTATATGAATTCTTTCCAGCCAAGCCCAACTTGGCCACCTCACAATTCCAGCCGATATATCCTATTGGTATTGCAACCCCATTATCAACTACCTTTAGTTGGAAAATATTGTCCCAACTCTATTTTTCCTGAACCGTTCGACACATTGCAATGCTTCACTTTATGTCATTCTGGATTCATATATGCTACTTTGGAAGATTTGACTCTATTTCTCACTAGTTATAACTTCAACTAGTCCATACAAAATTTCATGGTAGTATAATTAATCCCCATTTGGTGTTGTAATCTCTTTTAAAATTCATATTATGGCACTCTTTGTTATTATCTCTAGCTATCCATTACTAATTAGCTTTACTCAATTTATTTTTTGGAAACTCCTCTTCACTTAATTTTAAAGTCCCATTCTATTCACCTAAGACCAATCTTTTCTTAATGGATTGTTGTATTTATCCATTAGCACCCTTTAGGGTGAATGAATATTAATTATTTTATCTATTGAATGCTTTATGCATGTACCTTTCTTCCACTATGAATTCTGATAAGAAAAGTGGATGTATTGTTATCATTTTTCAATCATAGTCCTTGATTTATATCTAGAAACGCTTCTAAGTCCTCGTATACCAATCCCGAAAGATGATTTTCCCATCCCTATGACACACCAATTAACTTGATAGGTCTTTGCTCCTTTTGAAAAATGATTGGTAGCCATAATTTTATTTCTAAGTTCAAGGATAAGGAAAATTACCTTACCTTACCTTTGTGTGCCTATAAATGGCATTCTTCACCTACTAGCTGCATGTTTTGTGTTGGAATCCTTGTTGATTTACCTTTGCAAGTTATTCGGAATCTATAGAAACTGAATATTAATTTGGTTCTTCTCCTCCTAGGTTCTTATGAACCTTTCATTTTATTCTCTATAGCTCTTACTCTTTTCATGGTTTCTTGGATGCATATGACAACTAGCTATACTGGTCACAATCATCATAACTATTTTCTTCATGATTGAACCCTAGAATTTTATTCTACAATAGACCCACACAATATTCATTTATGACATATGATCATATTTCCAATAATACCTTGACATAACACTCTCTTATTGAGTGTTTCCATACTCATCAACAATACCCTATTATTAAAACTTGACCCATTTTCCTTGCTAGGCTATTACACTTCCAAATGTGCCTCCACAGATTACATAGTCATCATCATGAAATGTATTCATCATTCCTTGTTCAACATTCACATTTTATATGCACCTCAATCTTCTAGAAATAATTTTCCAAAAACAAAATTGTTTTGGAAATCTCCCACATTGACCGTTACAATGTTCCCGGAGTCTAGATATCCTATTACTACAAATTTAGTAAAACAATCAAATAAATGCATATTTTAAAAAATGATACATTCTATCCTTTTCTCCTTTGCATTAACTTTCCAATGGCTATACTCATGCTTCAATATTATTTATGAGATGAAATTTATGGCTTCTTGAATTTTCCATTTCTACCCCTTTTTTTCACTTGTCTCATTGGGACAATAATCTCAAAGGCTAACTTCTATCACATGTAGAAGAAAATCTGATGAGAATCAAAAACACTTTTATATTGGGCACTGATAGTATTCTTGATGATGAGTACATAGAAACTTTTATGTTTTGGATATGATGTTACATTTAGTTTATGCATCAATATGGATTTGTCAACTTGGTTTTTTTTTCATTTTCTCCAGATTTGGATTTTTTAGGAAAAACAATTATCTCCTAGATGAAGAAAATTTGGGAGAACTTCAGTGAGACAAAGTTGTTTGTCTTGTGGAGGAGGTAAAATGTCAAATAAATTAATTTTTCCAAATTTTCAATCTGGGGTCCCTTTTCCTCCTCTGATCAAGAAATCAAAAATCCCCAAAACGTGGCATATAATGGTGGATTTTCCCCTTTTTTGGCACCTCCACTCCAAACCCTTTAGAATTTGGCCAAAATACCAACTGGGTATCTTCATTCCTATTCATATTCCTTGTTGTTAAAACTTCACCTTCATCCATGTATTTTTCACTAAGTACCACCCCATTCTTCAAAAATCACTAATCAATATTCTTTTCAAAATTTGGAGTGGTATTGGCTAGTGACCCTAACTAACACTTTTGTAGTTCTCCTCACCGTAGACATACCCTTAAAATTGCATCTAACTCCGATTTTTTCTTCTCCTATTATGGCCAAAACAAATTTTTGGCTCCAGACTTCTTTTTTTATCTTCTCCATCTTTCTTCCATTTTTTCCTTCTACGTTGTGTCGCAACATATTTATCTTTTCATGAAAAAGGGAATGTTCCCCTCCTTTATTGCACCATCACAATATTCTCTTCTACATTGTGTCTTGTTACCCCCCCAAACTAGGGGTAACTAAGGAGATGATGTCTCGACGCCCATGGGTTTAAGACGTGGATTTCCTAGAGCCAGTTGATCAGACAAAGACCCTCCTCTTACCACACATCATAACTGATTGACAACAACAACATCCACTACAACAGCTTGGCCCATAGAGGAAAACATGTATTGCTTCATGAGGTAATAAGTCTGATGTCGTGGTAAGTGTCATTTTAATGATTGAAGCAATTAAATATGTTGCAAAGAGTCATTTCTTGATTATCAAAATGTTTTCTTGGAAATTATACATTTTTCTTGATTTCACCTTGGTGGTTGACATGGTTTCCTAGTAAGTGGGTCACCCTCAGGAAAAGGGTTTCTACTAGGGAGTCTCCTTGAAGGGTCATCGTACCATTCCTACACATACTTATCACTTTCCATTATTCTTCCCTTTTGTTTCCTAACCTTTTAGGTTTCTGGGCTTATTGACCCTAATAAGGGCTTCTACCTCATTTCATGGGAAGAAGGCGTTAAAGTCCCAAAGGTGTTGTAGCTAGAAAAATATAAGAGCCATGTATTATCCTCAATATTCTCACCCTAAAGGTCCTAAGAGCGATGAAGCACTTCTCCACAAAACATTCAAGGACCTGTAAAAAAGAAAACACATAATTAGTAAATGTCTTGCTTATTGAGGAAATGCATTTGTAGTGTCTTTCACTTTTCTTGAAGTGGCATTGTGGTGCTCCTTACTTTCCATTGCACATAGCACTCAATGTTTTGGACCATAATCAATTAATTGAAAATGAAGGGCTTGGAAAAAAAATCCAATGCAACACACCCTCTACAAAGGAACCCATAAACTAGACAATATGAGCCCTTGTATGTCAAGAAAACCCCATGCCCATCCACCTCATATTCACTACATGACTTAGAGAGGGTATTCTTGGGAAACACTCCCTGACTTGGGGATCTATCTACCCAATATGGCACCACAACAACCCTCCCATACCTAAATTTGGCAAATTGTATAAGGTCTTTGATCATTTTTTTAGTTTGAAAAGGGGAGATTTGATGCATATATTCGGGTGGTTATTTTATTAAACATGGATTACTTGGAATGATACATGTGACTTGTGGACCCTTGAAGAGTGTAATTCTTTGTATTTACAAGACCTTGACAAGTGTAAGTTATTCCATGGAGGAACTATTCCATTTTGACCTTCATGGGGGATTGAAAACCCCAAGGTTGGACACCATACCCCACAGGATGGGCAAGGGACCCCAGATCCATTTCACACTTGAGATGATATATTTTTCCTTTGGAGGCACTTGGGAAACACTAATGATGACATTATACCCCCTTCCACTTGGACATTGCAATTTGGAGGCCCAACATTTCACCTTCCAATCCTTGACGTCATGAGGAGGCTACGGTTTTGATGGGATTGATGGTTCCAAAAGAGAGATGACATGTTTTAAAGAATAAAGATGCATGAAATGACACTCTAGAGAATGAGATATGGACACATGGACTTTGGATTCCCAACGAATTTATTCTACAGGCTCAATGTCTCACTTTTGAGGCCTAGCGTCACCCTTTTAAGGCATGGTGTCACCTTTCTAAAGGATTTAATTTATGTAATTTTATATTTTTAAGTTGTAAACAAAATTAGAGAGGGTCGACCTCCTTCTAATTTTTTGTTGACATTTTAAAGCGGACAAATTGGTTTTAGGTGACCTTATATAAATAAATTTCACCTCATTTTCATTTTACACAACTCACTTGAGAATCACATACATTCTTGGCTAAAATTTTCTCCCTACTTGGGAAACTCTATCTCTCTTGTCTTTAGTGCAAATGTATGCTTTTACTTGTCTATTGGGGAAGGAAGGCTAGTGACTTTTCTTGATTCTTGTTTCTTGTAAATTGTGGTGGAATATTTTTGATAAATAAGGGTTTTTCATGTTATCTCTTGGATTAATTAAGAAATTTCTTCAATTGTATGTTTTTCTTCTTGATTTCAAGGTTATTTGTCAAACCCTTGGAGGAGTATAAGGGAATACACCCTCCATCAAGATTTATCTTTTATTGTCATTGAAAGGTTATTTTCAAAGGTTTCTATAAGGAGTAAAAGGGATTACACCCCTAGAGGAGTAATAAACCCTATCTCATAAACAAGAGACTCCATAACCCAATAGATAAGGCATTAATCTTCTCGGATTGGATATTGAAAAATGTGCATTGGTAAACGTGATATCAAGGAGATTGAATTGTTCAAGTTTATAAATTGATTTTAGATGTTTTAAGCTATATTGTGCCTTAAAGGCATCTTGATTAGCCAATTGACCTATCTATTGTAATTAAAGTTTATCTACAACCAATAGGGCTACAACAAAATCACTCTCTTTCATTCTTTTACTCACTTTTCTACTGCTAAATTTCACTTGCAAGCTGTCATTATTGATCTACTGCTTAAGGGGTTTTGTTTGGGTGGCTTACTTGTTGATTTTAGTGGCTAGAAGTTTTTTTTGTAGCAATAGTTTTCTACAGCCACAAGTCTTTTACAAAATATTGTTGATAACACTTATTAAGATCCCTCTAATTGTTATCAAAGTCTTGCTCTAATCATTGGAAAAATATCTACTTGTTCCTAGCTTTATTTCAAACATCTTACACTTGATTTTGATGGTTAATTTTACAGTTGTCATAACTTATTTATTGCTGATATATATTTCCATACTGCTGCAATTTTGTGACAAAAAGGTTTCTTTTTTATTCCCCATTGGTTTTGATTCTTTATTTTTATCTTGTTCCGGGCAGGTCTAACGTTGTTTTACATGCACATAACCTTGGAAACCTCTATCAACTCACAAGAATCTTTCTCGAGCCTCTTTCGAATATTTGACCTTTACCTATAGGGGATATTTTCAATCAATTCCCATCTCCCATCGCAATCTCCCTAGGGTCACCCATCACAATCCTCCCTTGAGTTGGATTTATCCTTCACTAAAATGAGGGGGACATCTATTGAGGTGACAATGATAGGTGTTCCTAGTTGTGTCTCACACTTTATTTTTGTGTTGGGCTTTGCCCAAACTACAATATGTGTGATAAAAGTTTTGGCACCTTTTTTGGGGAGTATTTTGAATCCTTTGTGACCCATAAAAACACTTTGCAATTGATCTCAAAGCCTTTCCCTTAGCTTTCCTAGTGACTGTGTTGAGGGAAGTTCCCTTTTTCATTTTTGATGAACTTCATGAACATTTTATCTGGCGACTCCATTAAGGGAAGATACCCTCTCCATATTTGATGATCCTTGAGCTCATTTTTCCACGACTCTACTGAGGTTTCATTTCAGACAATGGAATTGTGGTACCATGGGATGAACCCTTTCCCAAAACTTACCATGTCTCGAGAACACTTTTATAGATGGAAGCGAAAAAGGTTGTTGATGAACTTGTTAAGCATATGATGAATATTATAAAGGAATTATCCAAAAAATGTACTAAAGAAAAACTTGATGAAACACCTCTTACTAAAGAAAAACTCCTTCCATATGAATATATGCTTGAAGAACAAGTTTGTGAAGAAATTTACCAAGAAGACCCTGATGAAGTTTCTCACACCGAAGACCTAGATGAGACATTTATGTACATTGAGGAAGATGAAGTTGTCAAGCCTTGTGAGAAAATAATCAGTTCCATTGATACAGGTAAATTCATAGAGAAACCCTCAGATATAGTTATTTCATACATGTTGGAAGGTGTAGATGGGACATGGGTTGTTTCACTTTTGATGGAGATCCCATTTATGACATCAAGGGTATTTTTCAAATGAAGAGTTGTGAGTTTTCTTCTTTGGAGAATTGGTCTTCACACTTGGATGATCCAGGTCTTTGGAAGCTTGATTATGATATGAATGTATATGGGTCTCATCAATCTCTGAATGACTTGTCGTAGTATACTCATGATTTTTAGTCATAATTTGGGAGTTGTGATGCATATCATGTTGACCACTCAGATTTGTTATATGATTTTCAACCACCTTTATGCTCAAATTTTGATGGAGATAAGACCATGGTCAGCTAAAAAAAATCACATATTCATGCTAAAGAGAAACACTTTTTTTTTTATCTTGGGGGTTGTTGCAGGGATGCATAGATAAAGAAGCAACATGTTTTGAGTGTAGAGAAAAATTCTTTCTCTAGACCTGAAGTTGTCCCTTATCTCATATTTTCCTCTCTAGGAAATCATAGATTCCTCTTGGTATCTCTCATATCCTCTTATCCTTCAAGAAGTAGTGGTATTCTAAGTAACAATGAAGATGATTCTTCATTTATATGCAATAGGCCTATTTAGAGATGGATTGATCAATATTG
>ML851525.1:37394-50941 GCA_009831015.1 Picea engelmannii
GGGGGGGGGGGGGGGGGGTGAATCAGTTGTTACTATGCTTAAACAATTATGCTTCTTTTAAACTCTTTGTTGAGACACTAAATGATGATCTCAATAATGTAGGGAAATAAACAATGGCACATTCAGCATCAGTCACATATATGAGAAACACACAGACAGATATTTCCTGAGGAAACCCATACAGGGTAAAAACCTCTTTTTCTTTATATGATAAGTAATAGTTACATTCTTTAAATTATCATACATATGAGCACCATCTCATAATGAGGCTACAACCTCTGTTTTTCAAGCTGCAACTTGCTGAGAGCACCAACTCTCTGTTTTCTCTAGCACCCACTAGAAGGAAGCACCAACTCCCTGGTTTCTCTAGCACCAACTAGAAGGAAGCACCAACTCCCTGGTTTCTCCAGCACCAACTAAAAGGAAGCACCAACTCCCTGAGTGTTTCCAGCACCAACTGGATGGAAGCACCAACTTCCAATCATACAGGCACCAACCTGTATAACAGAGAACAAGAGTTCTCCCTTGCACCACCCTGCCACCCTGGTTTCTCTGGCTGCAACCAGATGGAAGCTACAACCCCCTGTGTTCAAGCACCCACTTGAACCTCTGAGGACAACAGTCCTCACGAGCACCTCCCAAACTCCCTAAAATATTAATCTTTGATACTCAAACTTATTACAATGAAATAAAGTTATTCAATGGCTTACCAACCTTGTCGTTGTTATGTTACACTACTCTGCCCTGTCTGCATCAGTGTCTTCTGCACACACCTTGCACTTTCTATTCTTCTCCATTTATACTCTCTGCACCATGTCTCTTCAATGCAACCTTCCTCTACTGTGTATTTCTACTCCTGTGCTCTTCCTCCTTGCCCACACTTCAATCCTTCTACACAACGACCACAACAATTCCAACAGTAATGGCAACAACAACCCATCTCTTATTTGTACCATGTACTTATATCTTCTGTGCACCTTGTGCATGCAATGTGCGCAATTCCTCTGCATACTCACACCGCACCGATATCCTCCACCTCTCGAGTGCTCTGCCCGATCATCATGGTAACGCTTCAGCTTCTTTGGCAGTTTTCCCACGCGTTCAACATCACTGGGTGTTATGCTGAGATTCCTCAGCCTCTCTAGCAGTTGAGACTCTTCATCTTCTCTGTGACAGTCGAGCTCACCTTCTCTATTTCAGTTACAGGCCTCAATGCCCATCCGCTATCAATCGCCTCCACGAACATATTCATCCCTCTCAGACACTCTTCACCTCCTGTCCCAATCATCCCGTAGTGTCTTCGAGTCCTCTGGCAGAACCCATCAGCGGTTTCTGGCAGTTACACTGTATCGTGCTACAGTTGCCCTATGATCTTGTTCAAATTCATCTACACCATTGTATTGAATCCATGGGATCTTGCATTTATTTCGGCATTTCGGCATTTCGGCATTCCTGTGGCCAAGTATCTCGATGCTTCATATTGTGATCTCCGAAGCTCCGATACCGAGATTTTCTGTGCTAGCTCCTTCCTCTATATGACCATGGCTATGACCAAGCACTTTCACGATTTCGCATTTCGCGAAATCGACATTCTTGATGCATTGATTTCTTTGCCTCTTAAATTCGTGATCCCCGAAACTCCGATATGGAGTTACATCTATGGTCTAGATCCAAGATTGATTCTACGACTACGATTAAATCTCGAAATCGCATATCGCGATTTCGGGGTTCTTGTTGTCAAGTTTTTTTGTCATTTCAAAGTCCCGATCCCCGATACTCCATGAAGAGAATACACGGTCCAGATCACTTCTTAATTTGACAGCTGCAAATACGTCGCGATATTGCATATCACGATTTCAGCATTTCTGTTGCACTGTTTACTTGCCTCTCCATGTTGCGATCCCCGAAACTCTGCTGACGTCACACGTGGATTGACACATGTTGAATATTGCCATGTGTCACGCTGATTCGTGACTTACATGTGCCTAAAGTGTTGAATCAGCCTAACACCTGTCATTACCTGATTGTGCCACGTGTCCCTGGCTGACGTGGTCTGCTGTCATGAGTTGGGTCGACGGTCTAGATTACTTCTTGGTCTGACAGTTCAGATTCAATCGCGATTTCACATATCGCGAAATCGAGGTTCTTGAGGTCAAGTGACTTTGTCATTTCAAAGTCCCGATCCCCGATCCTCCATGTAGAGGATCAATGGTCCAGATCTCATTCTCGATTCAATGGCTGGGATTGCATCACGACATTTCATATCACGAAATCGTGGTTCTTGAGGTCAAGTGACTTTGTCATTTCAAAGTCCCGATCCCCGATACTCCATGCAGAGGATCAACGGTCCAAATCTCATTCTCGATTCAATGGCTTCAATTGAATCGCGATATCGCATATCGCGAAATTGGGGTTCTTGATGTCAAGTGTTCTTGTCACTTCAAAGTCCCGATCCCCGATACTGATTGGAATTAACGGTCCATATCAAGTCTTGATCTGACGGCTCATATGTCATCGCGAATTTGCATATTGTGATTACACCCACTTCTCCTTGCAGTTTAAAGACCGTGCAGGTTCTCTTCGATCCAATGATGGTCGGACCCTGTGCTCGAATCTGACGGCTGAGACCTGTCCTTCTCTTTAGCGCTCTCTTCTTGTCTATATTCAGATCTGACGGCTCTCGTTCTGTCGAGATTTCACCTTGGCTTTTCCCGATGGTAAACCACATGCAGCTCTTGTCCGTTCTGACGGATGACGGGTTTTCTGAATGAGATCCAATGGCTATGGATCTATGTCTCCCTTCTCTTCTGCGAACTCCTTTATCTTGATCTTTGTTGCGCATGTGCTCCTCGACGCTGTTCCTCTTGAGATTTCACTTCCGAATCCGCCTCTGCTGAGTCTTCACATGCACACTCTGATCCTGCCATCTTCACTGTTGTACTTAAGCCAGCATCACTACTGTACTTTCCATCAATGACAAGCATATGCTACCTATTAAACATTTCCAACAGTTGTAGAGTGTCATGTCATGCACCTTTGTTCTTCAAACCACATCATCACTCTTCCCGAACCATCGAGCCCATCAAAACCCTAGCTTCCTCATGACGTCAAGGATTGGAAGGTGATGTCTTGGGCCTCCAAAGGCTAACATCCAAGTGGAAGGGGATATAACGTCATCACTTAGTTTTTTCCAAGTGCCTCCAAAGGAGACATCCATCATATCAAGTGTGGAATGGCTTTGGGGTCCCCTACCCATCCTATGGGGTGTGACATCCATCCTTGGGGTTTTCAACACCCCAATGAAGTTCAAAATGGCATAGTTCCTCCATGGAACAAATTACACCTGGAAAGGTCCTACAAAGATAAACAAGTATGCCCTCCAAGGGTCCATAAGTCACATGTATCATGCCAAGTAAGCCATATTTAATAAAAGAACCACTTGAACATGTGAAACAAATACCCCCTTTTCAAAATAAACAAATTCTCAAATAACTTATACAATTTTCCAAATTTATGTATGGGAGGGTTGTAGTGGTGCCCTATTGGGTAGATAAATCCCCAAGTCAAGGAGTGTTTCCTAATAATACCCTCTCTAAGTCATGTAGTGAATATGAGTTGGATGGGGGTGTGAATTTTGGGCACAGGGTTTTCTTGACATACAAGGGCTCATATTTTCTCAGTTATGGGTGCCTTTGTAGAGGGTGTGTTGCATCCTCATTTGAAATGAAATTTTTTTCCAAGACCTTCATTTGTCATTAATTGATTATGGTCCAAAACATTTAGTGCTATGTGTAATGGAAAGTAAGGAACACTAAAATTCCACTTGGAGCTAAGAACACATTGAGTGATATGTGAAAGGAAATTAAAAGATGTCACAAATGCATTCCCTCAACAAGTGGGACATTTATAAATTATGTAGTTTTGTTTTTACAGGTCCTTGAAGTTTTTGTGGAGAAGTGTTCCATCGCTCTCAGGACCTTTAAGGAAAGCATCTAGAGGATACTCCATGGATCTTATATTTTTCCATCTACAACACCTATGGGCCTTTATCCCCTTGTTCTTGGTAATACATGTGCCTACACATACTCAAGAAAATATATTAGAGCATCGAGGGTTGGCTTTCTCACCTTTTATTCATATAATAAAAAACTCAAAAATTCAACTACTCTTTAAATATAAAACTTTCATTTTTCAAAAACTTCTAACTAACATGTAATATGATTTAAGAAAATGTACCACAACAACTATGCATAAATGCAAATAAAAAAAACATGTAAAGAAGAGCATGAAATAAAATGAAACTACACTAGGATGATCACACAAAATGAAATGTAATAAAGAAAAACAACCTACCTACTTACCTGGGGTTCGAGGCCCATAGAAATCAAGTCTTAAGATATCATGTGAAAATGTACAACCAATGCTACCAACTGATCATCTCATCAACGTATCTCCCCATGTGCTTAATTATATAACACAACAAAGACAAGTCAAGCACATAATAATGATGAGAATAGATAAGCGTGCGATAAACTATAGAAAGAAACTCATGCAGGTGGGCCAGAGGGAGAGAATTATGCTGGAAACAGTAGTCACAATATTGATCAATCCATCTCTAAATAGGCCTATTGCATATAAATGAAGAATCATCTTCATTGTTACTTAGAATACCACTACTTCTTGAAGGATAAGAGGATATGAGAGATACCAAGAGGAATCTATGATTTCCTAGAGAGGAAAATATGAGATAAGGGACAACTTCAGGTCTAGAGAAAGAATTTTTCTCTACACTCAAAACATGTTGCTTCTTTATCTATGCATCCCTGCAACAACCCCCAAGATAAAAAAAAAAGTGTTTCTCTTTAGCATGAATATGTGATTTTTTTTAGCTGACCATGGTCTTATCTCCATCAAAATTTGAGCATAAAGGTGGTTGAAAATCATATAACAAATCTGAGTGGTCAACATGATATGCATCACAACTCCCAAATTATGACTAAAAATCATGAGTATACTACGACAAGTCATTCAGAGATTGATGAGACCCATATACATTCATATCATAATCAAGCTTCCAAAGACCTGGATCATCCAAGTGTGAAGACCAATTCTCCAAAGAAGAAAACTCACAACTCTTCATTTGAAAAATACCCTTGATGTCATAAATGGGATCTCCATCAAAAGTGAAACAACCCATGTCCCATCTACACCTTCCAACATGTATGAAATAACTATATCTGAGGGTTTCTCTATGAATTTACCTGTATCAATGGAACTGATTATTTTCTCACAAGGCTTGACAACTTCATCTTCCTCAATGTACATAAATGTCTCATCTAGGTCTTCGGTGTGAGAAACTTCATCAGGGTCTTCTTGGTAAATTTCTTCACAAACTTGTTCTTCAAGCATATATTCATATGGAAGGAGTTTTTCTTTAGTAAGAGGTGTTTCATCAAGTTTTTCTTTAGTACATTTTTTGGATAATTCCTTTATAATATTCATCATATGCTTAACAAGTTCATCAACAACCTTTTTCGCTTCCATCTATAAAAGTGTTCTCGAGACATGGTAAGTTTTGGGAAAGGGTTCATCCCATGGTACCACAATTCCATTGTCTGAAATGAAACCTCAGTAGAGTCGTGGAAAAATGAGCTCAAGGATCATCAAATATGGAGAGGGTATCTTCCCTTAATGGAGTCGCCAGATAAAATGTTCATGAAGTTCATCAAAAATGAAAAAGGGAACTTCCCTCAACACAGTCACTAGGAAAGCTAAGGGAAAGGCTTTGAGATCAATTGCAAAGTGTTTTTATGGGTCACAAAGGATTCAAAATACTCCCCAAAAAAGGTGCCAAAACTTTTATCACACATATTGTAGTTTGGGCAAAGCCCAACACAAAAATAAAGTGTGAGACACAACTAGGAACACCTATCATTGTCACCTCAATAGATGTCCCCCTCATTTTAGTGAAGGATAAATCCAACTCAAGGGAGGATTGTGATGGGTGACCCTAGGGAGATTGCGATGGGAGATGGGAATTGATTGAAAATATCCCCTATAGGTAAAGGTCAAATATTCGAAAGAGGCTCGAGAAAGATTCTTGTGAGTTGATAGAGGTTTCCAAGGTTATGTGCATGTAAAACAACGTTAGACCTGCCCGGAACAAGATAAAAATAAAGAATCAAAACCAATGGGGAATAAAAAAGAAACCTTTTTGTCACAAAATTGCAGCAGTATGGAAATATATATCAGCAATAAATAAGTTATGACAACTGTAAAATTAACCATCAAAATCAAGTGTAAGATGTTTGAAATAAAGCTAGGAACAAGTAGATATTTTTCCAATGATTAGAGCAAGACTTTGATAACAATTAGAGGGATCTTAATAAGTGTTATCAACAATATTTTGTAAAAGACTTGTGGCTGTAGAAAACTATTGCTACAAAAAAAACTTCTAGCCACTAAAATCAACAAGTAAGCCACCCAAACAAAACCCCTTAAGCAGTAGATCAATAATGACAGCTTGCAAGTGAAATTTAGCAGTAGAAAAGTGAGTAAAAGAATGAAAGAGAGTGATTTTGTTGTAGCCCTATTGGTTGTAGATAAACTTTAATTACAATAGATAGGTCAATTGGCTAATCAAGATGCCTTTAAGGCACAATATAGCTTAAAACATCTAAAATCAATTTATAAACTTGAACAATTCAATCTCCTTGATATCACGTTTACCAATGCACATTTTTCAATATCCAATCCGAGAAGATTAATGCCTTATCTATTGGGTTATGGAGTCTCTTGTTTATGAGATAGGGTTTATTACTCCTCTAGGGGTGTAATCCCTTTTACTCCTTATAGAAACCTTTGAAAATAACCTTTCAATGACAATAAAAGATAAATCTTGATGGAGGGTGTATTCCCTTATACTCCTCCAAGGGTTTGACAAATAACCTTGAAATCAAGAAGAAAAACATACAATTGAAGAAATTTCTTAATTAATCCAAGAGATAACATGAAAAACCCTTATTTATCAAAAATATTCCACCACAATTTACAAGAAACAAGAATCAAGAAAAGTCACTAGCCTTCCTTCCCCAATAGACAAGTAAAAGCATACATTTGCACTAAAGACAAGAGAGATAGAGTTTCCCAAGTAGGGAGAAAATTTTAGCCAAGAATGTATGTGATTCTCAAGTGAGTTGTGTAAAATGAAAATGAGGTGAAATTTATTTATATAAGGTCACCTAAAACCAATTTGTCCGCTTTAAAATGTCAACAAAAAATTAGAAGGAGGTCGACCCTCTCTAATTTTGTTTACAACTTAAAAATATAAAATTACATAAATTAAATCCTTTAGAAAGGTGACACCATGCCTTAAAAGGGTGACGCTAGGCCTCAAAAGTGAGACATTGAGCCTGTAGAATAAATTCGTTGGGAATCCAAAGTCCATGTGTCCATATCTCATTCTCTAGAGTGTCATTTCATGCATCTTTATTCTTTAAAACATGTCATCTCTCTTTTGGAACCATCAATCCCATCAAAACCGTAGCCTCCTCATGACGTCAAGGATTGGAAGGTGAAATGTTGGGCCTCCAAATTGCAATGTCCAAGTGGAAGGGGGTATAATGTCATCATTAGTGTTTCCCAAGTGCCTCCAAAGGAAAAATATATCATCTCAAGTGTGAAATGGATCTGGGGTCCCTTGCCCATCCTGTGGGGTATGGTGTCCAACCTTGGGGTTTTCAATCCCCCATGAAGGTCAAAATGGAATAGTTCCTCCATGGAATAACTTACACTTGTCAAGGTCTTGTAAATACAAAGAATTACACTCTTCAAGGGTCCACAAGTCACATGTATCATTCCAAGTAATCCATGTTTAATAAAATAACCACCCGAATATATGCATCAAATCTCCCCTTTTCAAACTAAAAAAATGATCAAAGACCTTATACAATTTGCCAAATTTAGGTATGGGAGGGTTGTTGTGGTGCCATATTGGGTAGATAGATCCCCAAGTCAGGGAGTGTTTCCCAAGAATACCCTCTCTAAGTCATGTAGTGAATATGAGGTGGATGGGCATGGGGTTTTCTTGACATACAAGGGCTCATATTGTCTAGTTTATGGGTTCCTTTGTAGAGGGTGTGTTGCATTGGATTTTTTTTCCAAGCCCTTCATTTTCAATTAATTGATTATGGTCCAAAACATTGAGTGCTATGTGCAATGGAAAGTAAGGAGCACCACAATGCCACTTCAAGAAAAGTGAAAGACACTACAAATGCATTTCCTCAATAAGCAAGACATTTACTAATTATGTGTTTTCTTTTTTACAGGTCCTTGAATGTTTTGTGGAGAAGTGCTTCATCGCTCTTAGGACCTTTAGGGTGAGAATATTGAGGATAATACATGGCTCTTATATTTTTCTAGCTACAACACCTTTGGGACTTTAACGCCTTCTTCCCATGAAATGAGGTAGAAGCCCTTATTAGGGTCAATAAGCCCAGAAACCTAAAAGGTTAGGAAACAAAAGGGAAGAATAATGGAAAGTGATAAGTATGTGTAGGAATGGTACGATGACCCTTCAAGGAGACTCCCTAGTAGAAACCCTTTTCCTGAGGGTGACCCACTTACTAGGAAACCATGTCAACCACCAAGGTGAAATCAAGAAAAATGTATAATTTCCAAGAAAACATTTTGATAATCAAGAAATGACTCTTTGCAACATATTTAATTGCTTCAATCATTAAAATGACACTTACCACGACATCAGACTTATTACCTCATGAAGCAATACATGTTTTCCTCTATGGGCCAAGCTGTTGTAGTGGATGTTGTTGTTGTCAATCAGTTATGATGTGTGGTAAGAGGAGGGTCTTTGTCTGATCAACTGGCTCTAGGAAATCCACGTCTTAAACCCATGGGCGTCGAGACATCATCTCCTTAGTTACCCCTAGTTTGGGGGGGTAACAAGACACAATGTAGAAGAGAATATTGTGATGGTGCAATAAAGGAGGGGAACATTCCCTTTTTCATGAAAAGATAAATATGTTGCGACACAACGTAGAAGGAAAAAATGGAAGAAAGATGGAGAAGATAAAAAAAGAAGTCTGGAGCCAAAAATTTGTTTTGGCCATAATAGGAGAAGAAAAAATCGGAGTTAGATGCAATTTTAAGGGTATGTCTACGGTGAGGAGAACTACAAAAGTGTTAGTTAGGGTCACTAGCCAATACCACTCCAAATTTTGAAAAGAATATTGATTAGTGATTTTTGAAGAATGGGGTGGTACTTAGTGAAAAATACATGGATGAAGGTGAAGTTTTAACAACAAGGAATATGAATAGGAATGAAGATACCCAGTTGGTATTTTGGCCAAATTCTAAAGGGTTTGGAGTGGAGGTGCCAAAAAAGGGGAAAATCCACCATTATATGCCACGTTTTGGGGATTTTTGATTTCTTGATCAGAGGAGGAAAAGGGACCCCAGATTGAAAATTTGGAAAAATTAATTTATTTGACATTTTACCTCCTCCACAAGACAAACAACTTTGTCTCACTGAAGTTCTCCCAAATTTTCTTCATCTAGGAGATAATTGTTTTTCCTAAAAAATCCAAATCTGGAGAAAATGAAAAAAAAACCAAGTTGACAAATCCATATTGATGCATAAACTAAATGTAACATCATATCCAAAACATAAAAGTTTCTATGTACTCATCATCAAGAATACTATCAGTGCCCAATATAAAAGTGTTTTTGATTCTCATCAGATTTTCTTCTACATGTGATAGAAGTTAGCCTTTGAGATTATTGTCCCAATGAGACAAGTGAAAAAAAGGGGTAGAAATGGAAAATTCAAGAAGCCATAAATTTCATCTCATAAATAATATTGAAGCATGAGTATAGCCATTGGAAAGTTAATGCAAAGGAGAAAAGGATAGAATGTATCATTTTTTAAAATATGCATTTATTTGATTGTTTTACTAAATTTGTAGTAATAGGATATCTAGACTCCGGGAACATTGTAACGGTCAATGTGGGAGATTTCCAAAACAATTTTGTTTTTGGAAAATTATTTCTAGAAGATTGAGGTGCATATAAAATGTGAATGTTGAACAAGGAATGATGAATACATTTCATGATGATGACTATGTAATCTGTGGAGGCACATTTGGAAGTGTAATAGCCTAGCAAGGAAAATGGGTCAAGTTTTAATAATAGGGTATTGTTGATGAGTATGGAAACACTCAATAAGAGAGTGTTATGTCAAGGTATTATTGGAAATATGATCATATGTCATAAATGAATATTGTGTGGGTCTATTGTAGAATAAAATTCTAGGGTTCAATCATGAAGAAAATAGTTATGATGATTGTGACCAGTATAGCTAGTTGTCATATGCATCCAAGAAACCATGAAAAGAGTAAGAGCTATAGAGAATAAAATGAAAGGTTCATAAGAACCTAGGAGGAGAAGAACCAAATTAATATTCAGTTTCTATAGATTCCGAATAACTTGCAAAGGTAAATCAACAAGGATTCCAACACAAAACATGCAGCTAGTAGGTGAAGAATGCCATTTATAGGCACACAAAGGTAAGGTAAGGTAATTTTCCTTATCCTTGAACTTAGAAATAAAATTATGGCTACCAATCATTTTTCAAAAGGAGCAAAGACCTATCAAGTTAATTGGTGTGTCATAGGGATGGGAAAATCATCTTTCGGGATTGGTATACGAGGACTTAGAAGCGTTTCTAGATATAAATCAAGGACTATGATTGAAAAATGATAACAATACATCCACTTTTCTTATCAGAATTCATAGTGGAAGAAAGGTACATGCATAAAGCATTCAATAGATAAAATAATTAATATTCATTCACCCTAAAGGGTGCTAATGGATAAATACAACAATCCATTAAGAAAAGATTGGTCTTAGGTGAATAGAATGGGACTTTAAAATTAAGTGAAGAGGAGTTTCCAAAAAATAAATTGAGTAAAGCTAATTAGTAATGGATAGCTAGAGATAATAACAAAGAGTGCCATAATATGAATTTTAAAAGAGATTACAACACCAAATGGGGATTAATTATACTACCATGAAATTTTGTATGGACTAGTTGAAGTTATAACTAGTGAGAAATAGAGTCAAATCTTCCAAAGTAGCATATATGAATCCAGAATGACATAAAGTGAAGCATTGCAATGTGTCGAACGGTTCAGGAAAAATAGAGTTGGGACAATATTTTCCAACTAAAGGTAGTTGATAATGGGGTTGCAATACCAATAGGATATATCGGCTGGAATTGTGAGGTGGCCAAGTTGGGCTTGGCTGGAAAGAATTCATATAAGGGAGAAATAGTGCATAGATGAGCAAAGAGAGAGCACACAAGGCTACACTAATCCAAATGGACTTAAGGATAGCCATATATAGCACTAGAAGTTAGAAAAAATATGCCCTGGAGTGCATACTGAGAAGTGATGTAGAATTCATATAGGAAAGATAACATGCATATGAAATAGTAGGCATGATAAGAGTGAATGACTGATGCATATACACATGCATTAGTGCATATGGAAATGATTGGCAATACAAATGGAATGCTTATAAATTAATAGCGTTATATTGTTATACATATATATAAATAATGATGTTATGATAGTTAAAAATGACTAATAATGGATTATGTATCCAAGAAAAAGGTTTTGATGATGCCACTGTGTATGAAAACCATGCATATGAAGACAAAATGAGGATGGTAAAATGATAAATCGGAGCTTGGTAAGGGATCCTATGAGCCTCTATGAGATACCAGTTGATCAGGTAACATCAAGTAAATGGATGGAATCCATGCAAGTATAAATTTGGTGGTTTATGATGCATAAATGATGAATGAAATTAAGGTAAGAATTCCCTCAATCAAAATTCAATATTTGAATTAATATGTATTATGAGAATGGATCTCCATTAGAGGTGGTAAAGGAAGAAGGCCTTGAACATACAAAGTTTAATTAATGATTGAATGCAATCATATGAATATTAATGGCACATCATATTATATTGGTTATGAGTTCATAACCAAGGCATGTTAGGAGATATACTCTTGTTATAGAAATGGATGTTGGAAAAGCTAGCCATGTGTGAGAACATAATGTGGTTGGATATGCAATGTCTCTAGTGTTACACAATTATCCAATGGAATTTCTATGTATAATCAATGTTTGGACTACAACCTCTTTGCCGACACTGAAGAACACTTAAGGATTTTATTCCTAGTGTTGTGTTTGGGTTGAAGCGGAAGGGGTTTCCAAATGGTTGAAAAAGTAATAGGAAAGAGAATAAATGATGTTTAGAGGCATTGACTAGACCTTCCAACTCACCATGGTGGAAAATATGATATAAATATGTGGTATTTCAAAATCAATGCAGGGATGCATTGCATAAATGTGACCATGAGTATCGACACATTGGTTTATTAGTAAAAATGTTTGATTGCATTATGTAAAGTTGTGAGTGTTGGAAATACATATATAATGAATTTTAATTTCATTCCATATGATATGATTAACAATTGAGAATGATTGACTTGCTAATGTGATATAATTATAAGATCACTACATGGGATATTGTAAATGTTGCAACGGAAGAATGATGTGCATGGATACTCACAATTTGTTTGGTTGATTGAAAATATAGATAGATTGCAAGTAGAATGGTCTTGGATATATAAATGAGTGTAATTCCATAATGAATATGAGGTATTACCACATGAAACATCCAACATTATGAGAAGGAATCTCATACTTGGGAAATCAGTTTCTCTTTATGAAACATATTTGAAATTTATGATGGGAATTATTATGATGATGTCTCATGGTAATTATATGAATATGATGCAATATAATTTATGGTTTTTGAAGTTATAAAGCCTAGGAATAAGGATACTATTATTACACTAGGACCTTGTGATTTCCACAAGTTATTGGCTACAAACTACTAGTGGAGGTCTAGTAGTAAGTTGGCACCCCCCTTGCATGTGAAAACCTTGGAAAATGATGGATCACTCGAGGGATTGTATAACAATGAAGGGGATGCATGATCCTACAGGGTGAGTATAGAAAGGAAGAGACAACTTAAGAAAGTGTGTGGCATGGTGGCTAGAATTATGAGGGTGTGTAAGAAAGGACAATGACCTAAATTTTTTCCCATGGAAACCTTACGAAATAGAGAAACAACCATATAGATAAGTATTGGATTATGTTGCAAACTTATTTTCAAATACATGATTACATTTTGGAATTGATAAATCCCATGGATAAGATAAGTGTTGCATGATATTGACTATAACATGTATATTTTATTGATGGATACTATAGGAAAAACTAGAAAACAAAGACATGAATTGAGTACCAGGAAAGAAGAACATAGAAAGGAAAAAGAGCTCAAGAGAAAAAGCAAAGGATAAGTAAATTCCAATGGATTTTTTACAACTCAGAAGAAGCAAAGAGGGAGATGGAAGATGTGATGTGGGAGATGCACCCGTAACTATTTTGAAAAAA
>ML851528.1:4907-27364 GCA_009831015.1 Picea engelmannii
AAAGAAAAATCTGAAGCATTTGAAAAATTCAAAGTATTTAAGGCTCTGACTGAGAATCAAAGAGGAAAAAGATTGAGGCAGTAAGGTCTGATAGAGGAGGAGAGTTTAGTTCAAGGGACTTTAAAGAGTTTTGTGATAAACATGGGATCAAAAGAGAGTATACTATTCCAAGGACTCCACAGCAAAATGGAGTAGTTGAGAGGCAGAATAGATCAGTTCAGTAGATGGCAAGATCAATGATGAATGAAAGGAATATTGCTCAGACATATTGGGTAGAAGCAATTCATACAGTTGTACAGATTCTTAACAAAGCTCATCTCAGGCCACAAAGTGACAAGACTCATTATGAACTATGGTTTGGAAGATCTGCTTCAATCAAGCATTTTAAAGTCTTTGGGAGTAAGTGTTATATCAAGAATAATGATGAAAATCTTGGCAAATATGATGACAGGGTTGATGAAGGTATCTCCTTAGAGTATGCTACAAATAGTAAAGGATACAGATGTTATAATAAGAGGCTGCATAAAATGGTTGATTGTATTGACATAAAAGTTGATGAAGAAATCCTGGTACAAAATGTAAGCAGTATTGAACCAACCACAGAGGATATAGTTGAAGTTGAAGATGAACATGTCCAAGAATCTGAAAGAGAAGACTATGAGTCAGATGAAGATACAAATACTCAGGCATACTCATATCAGTAGACAGAAACAAAACCACCTCTCAGAATTGTTCGAAAAAATCATCCTGAAAAACAAATAATTGGTGATAGAAATAAAGGAGTTCAGACAAGAAGGCAATTAATTAAAGACTCGGAACAATCTCATATTGTGTTCCTATCTATGATTGAACCCAAAAAATTTGATGAAGCCAGTAAGCATGACGATTGGATTAGAGCTATGAATGAAGAGCTTGATCAGATAGAGAAGAACAATACATGAGAGTTTGTTCCCAGACCTGCAGATAAGAATGTAATAGGCTCCAAATCATTGTTTAAGAATAAAATGAATGAACAAGGACAAATTGTTAGGAATAAAGTCAAATTGGTCTGTAAGGGGTATGCACAAGTTGAAGGACATAATTTTGATGAAACCTTTGCACCAATGGAAAGATTGGAAACCATCAGAATGTTCCTTGCCTTTGCATGTCATAAGAACTTTAAAGTATATCAGATGGATGTTAAGACAACATTTCTTAATGGAGATCTAGAAGAAGAAGTATATATGGAGCAACCTAAAGGATTTTCATTGACAGATAATCCTGACTATGTCTACAAGTTGAAAAATGATTTATATGAACTGAAACAGGCACCACGAGCCTGGTATTATAGACTGGTCAAATTTTTACAAGACAAAGGGTTCAAGAAAGGTATTGTTGACAGTAATCTAATACATTAAGTCTGAAGGTGATGATTTATTAGTTGTTTTGGTTTATGTAGATGACATTATTTTTGGATGTACTAATGACCCTTCTAATCAATGGTTTGCTAATGCTATGCAAACTGAGTTTGAGATGTCCATGATAGGAGAACTGTCATATTTTCTTGGTTTACAAATCAATCAAAGTTCTGCAGGGTTATTTATCTCTCAAGAAAAGTATTTGAAAGAGATGTTGAAGAAGTTTCAGATAGAAGATTCATCTCCTATTAGTACACCTATGGTGTTGGTTGCAAGCTCAGTAAAGATGATATTTCAACTGATGTTGATCAAAGAACATATCGATCAATGATAGGCAGTCTTTTGTAGATCACAACATCTCATCCTGATATAATGCAAGTTGTTAGAATGGTAGGTCGTTATCAATCTGCTCCTAAACAAAGTCATTTAACAGTTGTCAAGAGGATATTCAAATATTTGAAGGGTACAATGACTTATGGTCTTTGGTATCCTAGAAATCAGAATTTTCAATTAACTGCATATTCAAATGTTGATTGGGAAAATTGTTTGGATGAAAGAAAAAGCATCAGTGGAGGTGCATTCTTCTTAGGTGATTCATTAGTCGCATGGCTTAGTAAGAAGCAAGGATCTATTTCTTTATCAACTACAGAGGCCGAGTACATTGTTGTTGCTACTTGTTGCACTCAAATATTATGGATGATTCAAACTCTTGCAGATTTGAAGGTAACTTATACTGATCTCATTCCACTTCACTGCGATAACACCATGCCATTAGTGTCTCCAAGAATCCGATGCTTCATTCCAAGACTAAGCATATACCAATAAAGTATCATTTTCTCAAAGAGCAGGTTACAAACAGAGTTGTTCAACTGAATTATATTCCATCCAAAGATCAGATTGTTGATATCTTCACTAAACCGCTTGCAACAGCTCAGTTTGAGTATCTACACCATAAGTTGGGCATGACCCTGTTATCTAGTTAAAATAGACTATCTGATCAAGGGGAGAGTGCTCATAGTATATCTAATCAGGGGGGGAGTGCTTATTGTATCTCTGATCAGGAGGAGAACAGAGTCACTCTCAGTTTTCTTTGACATTGATGTCAAAAGGGGAGAAAAAGGTGTGGTCTGGATGCTACAGTTGGAAGTCTAAGCAGAATGGTGCAGCCTTTCAGGGTTGCCATCAATGCCAAAGGGGGAGATTGTTGGCATGTTTACAAGGGGAGTGTGCTTGTCATTGATGGCAACAACAGCAGTGACGATGGAAAATAGAACAGCAACGATGATGGCAAACAAAAAAGGTTCAAAAACAGAAACCTTTGAATACTTAGAAAATCTTCTAAATCGAAAGAGATCGTAAGCTCAGGAAGAGGAGCAACAGTGGCCATCGGATCGAGCACTGTGAAGAATCTGGACCGTTGGATTAGAGTCCAGACAGGAGGAACGAGCGTGCAGAGGAGGAGAACAGATCTCAGGCATTAGATCTGAGCGCATGGACCAACCGTCATTGGATCTAGAGGTAAGTTCACGAGCCTTAATTCCTTTAGAGTGCACAGGAGAAGCGAACTCACGATGTCCCGAAGTTCTGAGGTCTATCGGAACCGTCCATCAACGAGGGGGACGGGTGGAAGCAGATCCGAGAGTTCGAGGATTTGGAGTTCGAAAGATTTGCAAGGAGAAGAGTGGAAACTCGCAAAGTTCAAAATCGCGAAGGAAATCCTAGTCGTTGGTGCTGGGAAGGATGTGTGGCGAGGGATCAACGCTTCATTGATTCGCAAATCGCGAAATCCAAAGGAAGGAGTGAATGCACGAGAGAGGAACTCGTGAAGTCCGAGTTCGCGAAGAAAAGATCTGGACCGTCGATCGAGGAATGTTGTGGGTTGTTGATCTGACGCAAGCGTAAGTTCGAAAATCAAAGAAAGGAGGTGCTCTAACCTCCGACATCGCGAGTCGTGAAGTCTCGAAGTGCAAAGAAGAGATCTGGATCGTCGATCAAGGAATGTCGTGGACCGTTGATCTAGCACGACGAAATTCGTAGTTCTGGAGTTCGGACATCGGAGAAAGGAGAAGGGCTAACTTGCGAGTTCGCAAAACACGAAGCCCCAAAGTGCTTGGCCCCAAGTCACAACAAGAGGCGCTTTAGCAGAGAATAAGGGAAGGAGCTCATGGAGCTAGGCTCCACTTCGAAGATCAGGAGTTGGGAGTGTCTGGGTGACACACAGCAGAATATCCGAAGCGCGAAGCTTCGAAGCGCCTTTTTGTTGGCGTATGGTCACAGCCCGTGGTCACGTGGAGAGGAACTTAGCACCTCTGCATGTATAAGCCAATGGCACAGATTAAACCGACAATATGATCGAAGGGTTACTGTTTTCACTTCATGATTTCTTGACCAGCTACGATTCAGTTATACGAACTGAATCATTGATTCTTGGGCATTTTGAGACTCTGTTCTTGGACATTTTTTAGGTTCGGTGTGTAATGGACTATGGGCAAATGAATAAGAGAATAACGTCGTGACAGAGTGAGGTTCCCATTTTCTCTGCAAAATGAGTTGAACTGTAAGTAATGAAGATGACAGTATGAACAGGGGGAGAACGAATTTAGAGATAAAGAACAGAAGATGGACAGAGCAGAGATGGTGAAAAGAGCAGAATGTACAAGAACCTAAAAGCATGAGAAGAATAGAGAGAGACCATATGGAAAGAGACAACAAGTGGAGCCAAGCATGAACAAAGAAAAGCATAGCAGAATTGCAAAATAGAAAAGAAGTGGTATGTATTGAAACATATGTATTGTTTCAAGGGTCTAATCAAACAAAATTTTAGAAAACAGGGTGGTAGGGTGGCGCTAGGGAGGACTGTGGTCCTCTGGTATTCAAGTTGGTGCTTGAATACAGGGAGTTGTAGCTTCCATCTAGTTGTGGCTAGAAAACAAGGTGGCAGGGTGGTGCTAGGGAAAACGAAGAGTTTTTTGTGTGCAAGTTGGTGCTTGTATAAGTGAAAATAGGTGCTTCCATCCAGTTGGTGTTGGAGATCATAAGGAACAAATATGCTTCTTTCTAGTGGGTGCTAGATAATCTTGAGGGTTGGTGCTCTCTACAAGTTGCAGCTTGTTAAAGAAGAGGTTGTGGCCTTATTTTGAGTTGGTGCTCAAAGATAGATGATGTACAGAACATAAAAGACTGCCTTTCATTCTAAGAAGAGGTTTTCTCCCTTTATGGGTTTTCTCATGAATATCTGTCTATGTGTATATTATATGTGTGATTGATGGTTATTATTTTTGTTGTTCATGTCTAGCATAATTTTAATGATCACATGGAGAAGATTAATAATATTTTAATTGGCATAAGATTGTTTAAGCACAGTAACATCTGATTCACTCCTCTCCCCCCCCCCTCTCAATCATCTTAGTAATTTCAACAACCTATTGGGTGAGTCATTCACTAAGTCAATGAGTGTTTCCTAGGTGGACCCCTCTTTAAATCATGTGGAGAAAATGAAATGGAATGGGGTAAGACTTTTGGGCATGGGCTTCATGACATACAAGGGTTCATATTGTCGCATTTATGGGTGTCTTTGTAGAGGGTGTGTTGCACCTTCATTTTCAATGCATCATTTTTCCAAGAGTTGGTTATCCCCTTCCTTTGTTGTTTTCACATTGACTTGTCGAAACATTTAAGATTTTCTCTAAGGGTTAGGAGTGGCTATCCCCTTAGGGTTTATCTTAGCAAGGGTTTGGTTCTAGGGTTTAGGAGTGGCGATCCCCCTAGGTTCAAGACCTAGTTCAATTCACCTTCTTTGTTAGACACATTAGAAAAAGTGGGATAATATCTAGTGTTTATGAGTGGATAAACTTTAGTGGTCTTACTTTGAGATTTGACCTTGGTTCTATGAGTGAATAGCTCTAGGGTTCAAATCTTCACCTTCTCTCTTGCTTGGCCTCCTTGAATGCAGTATCTTAACTCCACTTGCCCTAGGAAAGTAGACAACACTAGTCTTTTATGCTTGTCATGATATATACTCTGAACAACTCTCAAAACCCTCACTTAAATTAGTTTTATGACATCATTGGCATGTTAATTGTACCTCGATGTTTTGCATAATCATGGGATAACTTGTTGCTATTATAAAGTGAATGTTATAGCCATTAGGTTTGGAATTTATTACTGCATACTACCTAATATTGTGAAAAAACTTACTCAAAAATCGTGTTTAGCAATTGAATATTATTCCCCTTGTTATAAAAGCTAAGTTAAATTAGAAGACTCAATTGCTAATTTTATGGGTTATTTTCCTTATTGTTGTTATAAAATACTTATTGTTGATACGAACCGGTTCATTGCTGCAATTTTACAATGGCAATTGGTTTTATTGTTATCTAGTGTCTAAAGGTGATTGATAAGCAATATAACTTGGTAATTGTCTATTATATGCATTGGAATGTTTCTTGTCTAGCACAAGTTGACGAATTACCTCATTCAATCTAATTCTTCCCTTCACCTCTCCTAGACCTAGTTTAACCTATTGAGTGACCAAGATAGAGGGTTGTAAGCTTGGCTAATCTTGCTACTTGATTCCTTGAGGTCACCAGAGAATCCTCCTTTGTGTTGGACTTCTTTCCTTCACTAAAACAAGGGAAGTATTTGTTTAGGTGACAACGGTAGATATTTCCCGTTGTTACACAAGATTGGGATCTTGTGGAGGGCTTTGCACAAGTACAAATCCTGCGATAACAATACCTACACTACCTTGCTTTCATCTCACCTATACTGATCGCGGATCACATCTTTTGTATCGGCGTTGTCTAACTATTCTACGAAATGGTTTTTTTCGCCGAAATCCAGTGACATAAATCTGCACGAAATCACTATTTTTTGTTGTTTAAAATCTAGTTTTGAATGCAGAAATGGATTCAGCATGCTGAAAAAACCCTAGGACACTCGGATTATATAGAAATAATCACTCAAATCTGTGGATCTAACAATTTTATGCCGGATTTTGAGCAAATGTCCCCGGAAAAAACTGTCGGAGAACCTTCATTTCGTAGAACGTTTAGCCTACGTCTTTTGTATCTACTATTATCGAGATTCAATAGTTATATTATTGGCCTTATGGAAGATGAAAACAATCTGAAATAAATTAAATCAAGCTTACATCATCTAGATCACATGTCCCGTTTTGAGAAAGATCAAACTAATTTTTTTGTTTGTAACATTCATAAGTGATGTGAAAGCACACATTGCTCCTAAGATTATTCACATTGCACAAGTCGAACATATAGAACCAGTTTGGGATGGAACAGACGTCCCTCCGAGTAGAAATATATGCAAGCTTCACTCATTAATGGAAAAATGTAGTGACATCATCTATTTCAGATTATTTCATCTTATCTCACTATGTAATGATTGAAATGATTGAAGATCGTATCTTTTGTATCTACTAAGACCTCACTTTCAGTTCACTGTACCGATTAAAGATTGCATCTTTTGTATCTGCTACCATCTAGAATCGATAGTCATATTATTGGTATCTACACTGCCTCACTTCCATCTCACCTATACTGATTGCAGATCACATCTTTTGTATCTACTATTATCGAGATTAGATAGGTATATTATTGTTATCTACTCTCTAGACCTCACTTCTATAGAAACCTTTCCCATCTTTTATAAAAACTATTGGCCTTATGGAAGATGAAAACAATTTGAAATAAACTAAATCGAACTTACATCATCTAGATCACGTCACGTTTTCAGTAAAGATCAAACTATTTTTTATTGTTTGTAACATTCATAAGTGATGTGAAAGCAGACACTGTTCCTAAGATTATTCACATTGCACAAGTCGATCATATAGAACCTGTTTGGGATGGAACAGACGTCTCTCTGATGAATTCCGAAAACATCTCAATCATACTATCAAAACACTGTATTTACTCCAAATTAGTTCAGTCAATACAACAAAGTAAAAATATAAGCAAGCTTCACTCATTAATGGAAATTCAAAAATGTGGTGACATCATCTATTTCAGATTACTTCACCAATTTGTATGGAATGACATTTGATTATGAGTTGAAATCTTCTTGACAGTATCAAATGTTATTGCAAGTCATCTTAGTAGGCATTCGATGTTTTACAAATTTGATATTCCTTGGCATGGGAAATAACATGCTTCTACATATTACCATTTGGAACACAAAAAGACCACAAGTATAGCACAATATCCAACATTGGCTGTATTAGTCACACATTGAGTCCTATATGGTATTTTTATTAACAAGGTTCAAGACTGTTTAAATGAACATGCAAATATATACATAAATGTGTAAAGACTATAGCACATCCCAGCAGTTGATAAGATTCCAAAGATTAATCCAACCATCTGCAGATACCTGGAGCTTCCTGTGGTTCACTGTATGAAGCTTCTTTTGATGGGTATTTTGATGCATATACAAAACCCCAAAGCTGTCGTTCAGATATTGAAACATGAGTACTCATAGTTTGCACAGTTTTACATAAGACATAAATTGGTAACAAAATCATAGTGTAATTCACAAAGTGAATAACATGGACACTGAGGATGTAAGTCCCCAAGAATTGACAAAGTTGAATCTACAGGAAAGAAAAAGTACCTCGACATCCTTCAACTCAAAATCCTCTGTGTGAGCTAAGCACGAATTGCCAAATGTCTGAGAGGAAGAACTTGATCCATGCAACCTTATAAAAGTAACAATTTCTAAGTTAAAGTCGAGCTACTTCACCCTTTTCTCTACAATTTTTTCCAATTTTTTTAACGTTTACCATGACTGACAAATTTCTCTCTGCATACTGGACTTCCTATACCTAGATTACATATTTACACCAGAGCTTTCCTCAATTCAAAGGAAAATCACTACTGTAAAAGAAAACTTACAGATCTCCTTCCAAGTAAAGAGCGAAATGCCCACCCCCACCAAGTGCTAGTGAATCGGCAGAACATAATGTAAAATAGCGATTTACACCTACCAACCCAGGCCATACAACAAAACAATTATATACATCAAAAATTGTTTGTATTGTTCAAATGATACACCATACTGAACTTAAAAGTAAATGCAATGCATTATAACAGTTCTTCATGGCCTCCCAGGGAAGATTAGATATCAGAGATGCAGAGAAAAAGTGAAGAACTTGATCAAGCCAACTTCCTTTTCATTCTGAGATTGTACAACGCAGCTAAAAATAACATTGGGAAAAACAGGAACAGGCTGAACTAATATTAAGCAATGTTCCATCAAGTTTCTGGGACAGGTGAGCACAAGAGTGGGGAGACGCACAGGGGGGGACGTGTGGAAGCACCCCCAAATTTTTGGGAAATGCTGATTCAAGGGGGACGTGGGGACATTGGGGTACCTAGCATAGGTGTCCCTGTTGTCGTCCTTATACACACTTGCAAACGTGAGCCAAGTCCTGCTCACTTAGTGTGTCCTTGGAGGCACAATGCCTAGGTTCAAAGCCCATGCTATCACTTTGACTTAAACCTCTTCCGTCTAGGCTTACTCCTAGGGAAGCCAAGGGGGGTAGACCCTAGTTTCTCAATGAAATTAACATTAAGTTCTAGGAGTTGGTTTTAATTAGTTTAAAGTTTGAGGGAAAAGATCTAGCCTATGATGCAAAGGCAGCAATGCAATGTGCAACAAATTCAAATGAGAATCAAGCCTTTCCCTAGGACAACTAAGACTAGTGCCTAAGATTGCGCAAGGGGTCAACTAAAGTTTGAGAGAGGTTAATTACAATGATTACACAATGTTGCAAATAAATAAGCTCTTTACAACAAGATTAGATACAAAGATTTACAACTAAATACAAGATGAATAGATGATACAACTATAAGCAAAAGATACAAAATAAGATACAATGATTTACAAAGATACTAACTGAATTTGCTTGTATGTGCAGGAAATTAAAGATACTCAAAAGGAGACATTCACCAACACATCAAGCCTAGCATGCCCAACAATAGAATGTCTCCCAAAGGGGTGCACTACTCTATTATGACTGCTCTCAATGGTAAACAAGATCACATGAGGCCCAACTAGATAGTGCCTCCAAAGGATGCGCAACTTCTTGAGGGATCAAACCAAAGAGATGAACACCAAATTAACTGGAAAAAAAAATGCTTGAAGGGAAAGTGTCCAAAAGCACAACTATGACTTACTTACATGTGAATCCACAACACATAAAATAAACTTGCATAAATGTAAATATGAAAGTAAATTGCTTGCAAGATTAGTTAAGTGCCAACCACAAATGATGCCACAAGTAGATGCTCAAAGTTGAAGTGGATTAAGGATTTATTAAGAGTTATTAAGTGAGATTTTAATCCTAGCTAAGTGTCAACCCAATACTCCCTTCACTTGTACCAAATAATTGTTGGGTGCTCAAGCAGTATGGCAACAAGGCCTAACCTAGCTCCACAGGTTAGCCCAAGGGAAAAGAGTACTCCCGGAAAAGACGTTGAGCGCCACGAGACCGTCCCCGGCCTATCACCTTCCATTGCATCCTCTAGTCCTCGTTTAAATGGCAAAGTTGGATCAGTAGAGGTGCCCTATTAAGTCTAGTTGATTATTAGTGTATAGGTGTGTAAAAGTGAGATATGCTTGCCCAAAAAGTGTGAAATAGTGCCAAAACCAAAATTTTAAACTTGCAAGAAACGAAGTTCTTGTCCACAATAGATATTACTTGAAAAGCATGAAAAGAAACATAACAATAGTTTGCAATGAAAAGGAAATGAGTTGCCTTAAACCATCATAATAGGCCCATGAATATTTGCAATAAGATAAATGCTTGAGAAATGAAACTTGCAAAGTAAAAAGGGAATTTAAAGCATGAAATTAAACCTATGCCTCCATGGGCTTAAGCTAGCATTAGTGGTGTGGAATCTACTTCTAGATAATTTAATCCATTTAGCATAAACACATAAGAAGTAAATAACTAAGCTAGCCATACAATTTTGGGGGTTGGCAATGCCAACTTAACATCCAAGGTGTAGGCAACTAAAGAATGTAAAACTTGAAATGAAAAACAGAAATACAAACCACTCACAATGGCACAACGTGGAGGCTTCCTATTTTGTGCCAAAGGGGGTTGGAAAATAAATAAACTAAACTAGAACAACCTAGCCACACAACCTTGTCCTAATGACAAGTGGGGCAAAGAATAAAAAATGCAGAAAATTAAATGAGCTCCTAGCCTTACGATTTTAGGGGTTGGCTTTGCCAAACTCACACCAAAATGTAGGCACTAATAGATTTACAAAAACAGAAAATTAAAACAAGAATGCAAGCCAATTGGGAACCCCCTTTGGGCTTGCTACAATGCTAGGAGAGAGAGAGAGAGAGAGAGAGAGAGAGAGGTTTGGGTGTTGTTACCCAACCAAAGGAAGGGTCCTTTGTGTGTTTTGTGGCTGAAATTAAGCAGCACTTTCCCTTAATCTAGCGAGAACCTGCAAAAAACAACAAGCTATTGCTTGCTGGAAATGCTGCAAAACACACACAAGAGTTAAGAAAATTTATGTTTTCACACAGAAATTTTCTGCAAAAAAAAATTCAGCAAAGTAGATTTATATATTGACTGATTATAGAGTGTTAGCAAACCAAGAACTGAATATGAATGAACAGAAGATAGAACTAAGAAAAAGAGGAGTTTAAAACAGGTTATGAAAGAAGGCTTCTGACTTGAAGCCAACCTTGCAAACCCTTGAAGCAACCTGCAACTTATGAGACAAATGTGAGATAAGAGAAAACAAATGGTGAGATAAATAGATAATACAAACTAATTTGCACTACCTAATATCCTACTCAAATAGATCTACAACTACACTATTGCATAATCTATCCAAACAAACTAATAGTGTAGATCTATCTACACTATCACATAAAAAAACATAAGCACAATATCACCTCCAATCCAAGTGCAACCAAGACAAAATCTCATGTACACTAAATGAGGAAGTTGCAGCAACTAATTGCTACAAGCTCCTCTCCGAAACAGAGCAAGACTGAGTGAAAACAAGATGGAAAGATGAGATGAGTGAGGAGAGAATTTGGTAGCATAACAATAGCTCAAGAGATGGTGAGGAAATGAGGGTGAGAGGGGCTTCATTTATATTTGGAGAGGCAAAGTGACCCCTCTTAGATGATAGCCAAGTGTCAAAACCCAAGCAAAGGAAAAGATCTCAAGGAGGGGGGAGCACCACTTAGGGTTTTGGCATGGATTGGTGAGGTGAAATGAGTGAGAGGGGGTGGGACCATGCTAAGGGGTGAGGTGGTAGGCTAGGAAGGGCGCACCTATGGAGAGAGGGGCCCACAACTCAAGCAAACACACTTTCAAAGGGTTTCTCATGAGAGGGGGGCGTAGGTGTTTAAGTGGTTTATGTGTCTAAGGGATGAATAAAGGTTAGAAGGGGGTTTGGGTAGGTTAGGAATGGTTTTTCTCATCATCTCCCACCTTTACTTTACTCAATTTTCTCAAAATTACAAAAACTGACATTTTTACTTTGTCATGACTAGCAATTAAAATTGTTGTTTGACTGACTAAGACTCCCTATGAACAAACACTTAGCAAAAGTTGTCCGACTAAACTGAAACTTGGTCCAAGGGTGTAGGGGATCTCATTCCATTTCTTTTGAGCACAAATACCCCTAGCAAAAGCCCAAGGATCTAATTTTTACATTATTTATCAAAAATTAATTAAAATTAATTAATTAAAATACCCAACCTTAGGCAATTTTAATTAATTAAAAAAAACTATCTAGACTCGACAGAATTCCGCGAAACTTTTTGAGATGTCTTACATTGTCATTTACATCATTCCTAAACACTAGCTACCAGAGGATGAAACCATTAGAACGTCTTTCACTTTGGAGGAATTATTTGTGGGATTGGAAAACTCAAGGGAAATTAATAAGGCTGGTTAGGCCAAATTAATAACCTAAGGAAAAAAAACACTCGGTGAAAGGAACTCTCCTAATGAAGAAATCCTAAGGTAACTGACCTAACTATGATCCATGCAGACTTAGTACATTATTATCCCACGCAAGGGAGCAGAAATTCCAATTACAAAAATATGTGTTGGAGGCCAAAAATGTCGTGTAGAACCAAATAGTCTCTGACTTGGTAGCATCTGATGATGCATATCTTCATGGTACATGGAGTTGACCCCCTAGTTCAATAGGTGGTCAACATCTGGCTCGACATGGGGACGTGTGTTTGATCTTCACACTTGGGAAGGAGAGCATATGAGAATCCAGAATCTACAAAACAAAGTGCTCACCAATACCCAACATAAATATACACATAGATGAAAAAAAATGAAATGTTATAAACAACAATTACATAAAGAAATAACCATTGTACAACATTTCTAATTACAAAATGCAATTATGTTACAAAAATAAATCTAAGTACATAATGACAGAATGAATGAAATAATACAAAACCGAAATACAAGGAGAAGGGTTAGAGATACGTTACAAAGGGTGTCCCTTTGGACACCAAGTTGCCATATGAAGAAACACTTCAAGGAGTGGTCCTCTCACTAGCATGTATAACTTTATGTCGTCCCACTGGCTGAGAAGAGTTGTTAGAAGACTGATACACTTTATGTTGATTTCTGATTTTTCCATGTGAATCCCAGTTTCTAACCTTAGGCCACTTGGGACAATCCTCCTTAAAAAAATTCTGATGGTTTTCCATAGGTGCCAAGTGCAAAGTTTTTGAACTTAATTTTTCCTTAAAAAGCTTGGCATACATTTTCATAGGGATGGTATACTTTATCAATATTAACCTCACCATCCTTACTACTTTCCATCAAATTTTCATAACATAATCTATCCTTGATTATCCCAATTTCTGAAAAATAAGGAGGGTGTGGCCCAAGAATTCCATCTGACTTATTCTGACATCTAATTGATTCATTTGATGAAAGTTGAGCTGATAACACATTTTCAACTGACAAATCCAACTCTGACTTTAATTCTGAAGGAGGCAAACCATTATCTACTTTATCCAAATCTTCCTCAAGAAAAAGCCCATCAAAAGAATCCATGGTGTCCCAAACATTACAAATGCTTGGGGGTTTACTATTAAATTCCATCTTAGTAAATGTTATAGTAGTAGATTCTATCTCATAACATCCCATTTCTACTTCCCGATATACAATCTCATTATCCTTTCTCCTAGGATCTTCCACGTGATATTTTCTTTCCAACTCTCTATTTAATTTAAACATTGAACCATTTGGAGTTGGAATGGTGGCATAAGTTAAATCCATTTGTAAATTGCCACCTAAATCTGCAGTTGTCTTTCTAGAAAGCAACATACCCCAAGCATCAGGCACATCAATTAAAACAATGTCCATCTCTATCATAATATCTAGGAATGCAGTCAAGTGTACTTGTAATCCTTTAATCAAACCATGCACCTCGATTGTCTTGCCATCCATAGCACAAATGTTATGATAAGGTCTAGATATCCTTAAGTTTAATTGCTTCATTACTTTCTTAGTCATAACATTTGAGCTAGCCCTTGAATCAAGCATACAATTATGAACAATAAAATCATTCATGAGCAAGGATAGGTAAAAAGGTCTATTCTTTTCATTTCCCCTATCCATATTTTGCAAAACAACCGGTGCATCTTGATAAGCTATTGCTGGTGGAATGTCAACATTATTCTGACAAGGATTTTCTATGGATTTGAGTAGTTTTCCCTCTGAGAAGGGATCTTCATTATTTCCGACACAGAAACCAACATCTTTGCATTACTTAACCATCCTCCTAAGTCAATATTTAAATCTGAGCTTGCATACACATTTGACTTAGGAGGGGTTGGGGCTACCTTGGGAATGTTTGCTTGATTTCTATCTTGACTTTTATTTCCATTCCTTTGGTAGGTAATGCCTCTAAACTTAGCCATTTCAGCTACTTGTTGTGGGGTAGGCTTAGGGCCAAACTTTTTTGTTTCCTTATCCACCACAACATCATTTATGCAATTCATCTCCTCATTATGTTCATCCAAATCCATCCAATCATACATGCCAACATTATACTCATGACCAAACATATTAACTTGTTCATTTTTTGCTCTATATAGTCCCATCTCATCACAAAGGTGAAGGAAGACTTGGCAAGTTGATTCTTCATGAAATTGCCCACAAGGTCTACAATAAGGAATACTTGGTGGTCAACCAAGTTAGTGGACTCAAATGGATTTGGTGGTCTTTGATCTTGGGGAGGAGGTCTCTTAGGCCATTTGTCATTTGGCATATGTTGGGGCCTACTAGTTTGACCCCTTTCCATGGCTATCAACCTATTCTGCATGGCATTCATTTGATTAGCATGTTCCTTCAATTGATTAACATGATTAATTTCCATTTGTTTAATCAATTGAGTGAGTTCTTTAATGTCATCATTAGAAGATCCTTGATTCTCCACCTTCTTTCTCTTCTCTTCATAAGGTTGGGAAGAAGTTCCTCTAGTAAAACCAGGAATGTTGGACTTCCTAGCATCTTGCATATTCCTATCAATTTTTATAGCTAAAGCTTGTGCTATCTTTAGATCTTGAGGATCCTTATCCCTTAAGGCATACCTCATTTCTCCTTCAAATGCTTTCATATAATAAATCAAGATTGCAACTTTTGAAGGCTTTATGTCAGCATGAAGACTCTTCACCAAGTTATCAAACTTAGTGTTAAACTCTTCTACAGTCTCATTTTCCTTTTTATGACTAGAAGTAAGGGCAGCTAACTGGAATCTGTTTTCTTTTTGGTCACCCCATCTTTTCTTAAATTCAACTAATATTTCCTCAAGGGTCCTAAACTTGTCAGGATCAAATTCAGTAAACCATTCAACAGCATCTCCTTCTAGTGAATACACAAATAAAGTCATTTTCACAACCTCTTCATCATGACCCCAACAATACTTCATAACACATAGATTAAAGTTGAGGATGTGTGAATGTGCATTGATTGCATTGTTCCCCTGAAAACTCGGCAATTTATCAATGGCCTTTTCAGGAATCGTGTGAGGAGCCCCTTGGATTGTTGCAAAATTCAAAGGACTCAAAAACATACTCATGGTTGCGTTAGGATTATTAGTGGGAGTATTAATAGTTTGTGGATTATTAGTTTGGAACAAGTATTGGATATCAGTGAGTGCTTCTTCTCCAAGACTTTCAAGTAGCCTTCTAGGAACAAGGCGATTTAGCCTCCTCCTATAAACCTTCTCAAGTTCAGGAAAAGAATAAATCACTCATTGTGAAGTGCTCCTAGTAGTATACTTGACAGATGTGTTCAATGGAGTCGCCACTTGGAAATAGATCAAACAAAAACAACCAATGCAAGTTCAAAAATTTTGGGGACTAAAGTTTATTGTTTAGTTCTTCAAAAAAAAAGTTAAGTCGTTTAGACCAAGGAAAAAAGACTTATTCCCGACAGCGGCGCCAAAGATGTTGTCGTCCTTATACACACTTGCAAACGTGAGCTAAGTCCTGCTCACTTAGTGTGTCCTTGGAGGCACAATGCCTAGGTTCAAAGCCCACGCTGCCACTTTGACTTGAACCTCTTCCGTCTAGGCTTACTCCTAGGGAAGCCAAGGGGACTAGACCCTAGTTACTAGATGAGATCAACGTTAAGTTCTAGGAGTTGGTTTTAATTAGTTAAAAGGTTGGGGGAAAGATCTAGCCTATGATGCAAAGGCAGCAATGCAATGTGCAACAATACAAGATGACAAGCAAACCTTTTCCTAGGACAACTAAGACTAATGCCTAAGATTGGGCAAGGGGTCAACTAAAGTTTGAGGGAGGTTGATTACACAAGAGTTACAACAGATTACAAAGACTACAATTATATCACAACAAGGTTAGAAACAAATATCACAGCTAAATACAAAGTATAATAAGAATATCTAAGAGTTACACCAAAGTTACACTAAACAATATATACAAAGATACAAAGATACTAACTTGAATTGCTTGTTTGTGCAGGGAATTAAAGATGTTCAAAAGGGAAACATTCATCAACACATCAAGCCTAGCATGTTCAACAATAGAGTGTCTCCAAAAGGATGTACGACTCTATTGTGACTGCTTTCAATGGCAAACAAGATTATACAAAGTCCAACAAGGAAGTGCCTCCAAAGGATGCGTAACTTCTTTGAGGACCAAACCCAAAATATTAACACACGACTTCAACAGAAAATGAAGTTCTTAAAGGAATCCTCCAAGGGTGCAACTATGACTACTTAGTTATCAATCCACAACATATAGGATAAACTTGCATAAAGATAAATGTGAAAAGAAAGTAGATTGCTTGCAAGATTAATTAAGTGCCAACCACAAATGATATACCAATGAAAATGTCCCAAGGTTAAAGTGGATTAAGGAGTTGATTGAGTTTATTAAGTTAAGGTTGAATCCTAACTAAATGTCAACCCCAATACTCCCCCCGCTTGTACCAAGTAGTTGTTGGGTGCTCAAGAAGTATGGCAACAAGGCCTACCCTAGCTCCACAGGTCAACCCAAGGGAAAAAAGTACTCCGAAAAGGACGTTGAGCACCACGAGACCGTCCTCGGCCTATCACCTTATGTTGCTTCCTCTAGTCCTCGTTTAAATGGCAAAGTTGGGTCAGTAGAGATGCCCTATTAAGTCTAGTTGATTATTAGGCCTATGGACTAAGTTAAATTAGGTGTATAGGTGTGTAAAAGTGAGATATGCTTGCCCAAAAAGTGTGAAATAGTGCCTAAACCGAAATTTTAAATTTGCAAGAAATGAAGTTCTTGTCCACAATAGATATTACTTGAAAAGCATGAAAAGAAACTTAACAATAGCTTGCAATGAAAAGGAAATGAGTTGTCTTAAACCATCATAATACGCCCATGAACATTTGCAATAAGATAAATGCTTGAGAAATGAAACTTGCAAAGTAAAAAGGAAATTTAAAGCATGAGATTAAACCTATGACTCCATGGGCTTAAGCTCGCATTAGTGGTGTGGAATCTACTTCTAGATGATTTTAATCCATTTAGCATAAACACATTAGAAGTAAATAACTAAGCTAGCCATACGATTTTGGGGGTTGGCAATGCCAACTTCACATCCAAGGTGTAGGCAACTAAAGAATGTAAAACTTGAAATGAAAAACAGAAATACAAACCACTCACAATGGCACAAGGTGGAGGCAAGCCTTCCTATTTTGTGCCAAAGGGGGTTGGAAAATAAATAAACTAAACAAGAACAACCTAGCCACACAACCTTGTCATAATGACAAGTGGGGCAAAGAATAAAAAATGCAGAAAATTAAATGAGCTCCTAGCCTTACGATTTTGGGGGTTGGCTTTGTCAAACTCACACCAAGATGTAGGCACTAATAGATTTACAAAAACAGAAAATTAAAACAAGAATGCAAGCCACTTTGGGACCCCCTTTGGGCTTGCTATAATGTTAGAAGAGAGAGAGAGAGAGAGAGAGAGAGAGGTTTGGGTGTTGTTACCCAACCAAAGGAAGGATCCTTTGGGTGTTTTTTGGCTAAAATTGGACAGCACTTCCCCTTGATCTGGCGAGAACCTGCAAAAAAAAACAAGCTATTGCTTGCTAGAAATGTTGCAAAACACACACAAGAGTTAAGAAAATTTTTGTCTTTACAAAGAAATTTTCTACAAAAAAAAATTCAGCAAAGTAGATTTATATATTGACCTATTCTAGAGTGTTAGCAAACCAAAAACTGAATATGAATGAACAGAAAATAGAACTAAGAAAAAGAGGAGTTTAAAAGAGGTTATGAAAGAAGGCTTCCGACTTGAAGCCAACCTTGCAAACCCTTGAAGCAACCTGCAACTTATAAGACAAATGTGAGATAAGAGCAAACAAATGGTGAGATAAATAGATAATACAAACTAATTTGCACTACCTAATATCCTACTCAAATAGATCTACAACTACACTATTGCATGATCTATCCAAACAAACAAATTTGTTTTAGATATCTACTATAGATCTCACATAAAAAAGCATAAGCACATTATCACCTCCAATCCAAGTGCAACCAAGACAAAATCTCATGTACACCAAGGTCCTCCAAAGCTCTTTCTTATTACCCAAATGAGGAAGTTGCAACAACTAATTGCTACAAGCTCCTCTCCAAAATAGAGCAAGAGTGAGTGAAAGCAAGATGGAAAGATGAGAGGAGTGAGGAGAGAATTTGGTAGCATAACAATAGCTCAATAGATGGTGAGGAAATGAGGGTGAGAGGGGCTTCATTTATATTTGGAGAGGCAAAGTGACCCCTCTTGGATGATAGCCAAGTGTCAAAACCCAAGCAAAGGAGAAGATCTCAAGGAGGGGGGCGCACCACTTAGGGTTTTGGCATGGATTGTGTTAACTCCTCAAATAAATCAGTGGATTTTATTTGATTTTTAGATGATAGGTTGAGTTTTAAATTTGATTTCAAAATTTCTATAGATAGGTTAGGGAGTCTCTCACTTCAAAATAAACTCAGAAGCAATGATGATTTTGGTTCAGTCAATAAAATGGCAAAATATCAGGTTTCGGTGGTTTAGGCGAGCTTCCAGCGTGCTCATTAACCATCGAAAATGTTCAGTTTCATCAGATAAGTGGTCGATACAAAAGGCAAGCAACCACCGAAAGTGTTTGAATGGGCAAAAAGAAAGCTCGTGCTTTCGCATGAGCCAGATGTCAGAAATCGTTGCAATGATGAGGAATACAACCGCCGAAAGCTCGTATTGTGGGAGATGATGCTCATTCGTGGGGTTCAACCGAAAGGTTCGAAACACCTGCGTATTATCCACTGCAATAATCATTTTCAAATCTGCGCCGAGCGATGATAGCCAGATACGGTTGCACAGAGCTTCCCTCCTTTCCAGTGGCAGATACATCACTCATTATTAACAGGTCATTCATTCATTTTAAAACTCAATGTGTTATAACGAAGCCCAAGGATCGTTGAAGATAACTACCAACACGCGATTTTATCATCAGATCGTGGTTTTCAAAATCTTGATCCCGCTTTCTCGGACGATTGGCATGGTGTCTCCAAGTTCAACCAGCATCTCGAGTCAAGGAAATCTCATCGGGTGATCGGGTAAGTCTGTAAGCTATTTCCTGTCAAAGTTTCATAAATACAATTGCCCCCGAAAAGTTGAAATTTCGGCTTTCCCGGTTAGACTGTCATTCAAATGTGGGTCGGTATTCTAGTGCATTTATCAATCCTATGCTCTGTCGAACGATTTCACAGTTTGTTTATAAGAGATATCGACTATATCCCTGTTTTCCAGAACCGATGTTTCCCAAACCCCTGTTGCCTACAGTTTCAGATATAGTTTGCATTCAGTCATGTCAAAGTTCAGTCTTGCATTAAGATCCGAAGTGGATGGCATGTGGTATTTTGAAAAACATCCAGAGGTTGCAGAGTGTTTTAAACAGGTCGGTGCAGAGTGTTTTAAACAGGTCGGAGCTTTCACATATTGTGAAAAATTGACAACTTTTCATCAACAAGTTGCTAAAGCATTTGCCCTCTCATACGATGGAAGGGTTGCTAGGATAGGTAAGGAGGAGTTCATTATAGATGAAGCATCTATTGCCGAATACACAGGGTTGTCCAGAACAGGGAATTGCTGGTTTAAAACTTCTTCACCCTCAAATGTTGAATTCAGATCATATCTTTTGCCAGTGCATAAAACGTTGACTTGGAAGAAGGATATTCCTATGTCATATCTTGAATCTAAGTGGCAGACCCTTCTGAAGGCGATTCTGGTATACATCACCTGTGAAGGGCGCTATAACAGAGTGATGTACTACCATTTTAAATTGTTGAACCACTTTACAGGCAGAGAACACTTAAACATACCTTATTTCTTTCATAAGACCTTTATTAAGATGGCAAAACAGGTAAAGGCTCAGCCCACTAAAGTTACAAGCAGAATATCTCATCAGGGGTTGATTACCCTCCTTGTCAAAGAAGCTCTTCAGAAGAAGCAAATAGAATGGAGTTTCTTCTTGTTCTGGAATGAATTACAGACAGAAAAACCTCCAGAGATAAAAGCAAAGAAGTCCAGAAGCAGAAATGATCCTACTCCCAAGAGTAGTCACAGAAGGAGGAAAGGAATTTCGATGCCCAGGGATTCTATAAAAACACCATCCAGCAAACAGGGAGGAATCAAAAGGAAATTAAAGCTTGAGGACAGAAACCCTGTCACAGAGAGAAACCCTCTCAATTTACCATATAGTGACTCCGATTCAGAGCAAGGGGTGGCAAAAACACAGGACGAATTGCAGATCAAACAGGATACAAAACTAAAGATAAATATACCTCCATCAAAGCCTTCAGAAACACACAGGAAATCAGAAGCAGGAACTTCTTCAAGCATGCCTAAGAAAGGTAAGAATAAGAAAATTAACATGCTGCTAAGAGAGATCTACGAGATGGAGGTCCTGGAGAGGGTAATTAAAAAAGCAAACACAGATCTCACAGAGAGAAATGTTGAATTATTCAAAGAGAATCAAACTCTCAAAGAAAGACATAATGAAATCAAAGGTAGAAACAGAGAGTTGATTAGAGAGAATATGAAATTATACAGGCAACTCAGAATGTTGAGGCTCAAGCTAAAGGAGTATGAAGGATCTGAAGAAAAACAAACTGGTTTGGATACATTGGCTAATTTAGCCACAAAAATAATGGATGCGCCAGAACCTCCAACACAGTCAGCAAAGATTCGAAGGTCTGCTCGAATCAAGACTACAGTATCTAAGAAAGGGTGAGTGATAAAGGAGGTCAGAACAGTCATTTTTGCAATTTTGAAAGGTCTTCAAAGTGCAACATTCGGTGGTTTAGGCGAGCCTCACTGTGCTCATTAACCACCGAAACAAGCGCTTTCGGTGGATAACTCACCCAGGAACTGTTCCAGTCAACCACCGAAAGTCTGTGTGTCCAGAATTCGAATAAATTTTTGCACAGGTCAAGGATTTTTGATATAAAAAGATTTGGAACCTTTTTTAATGCAAGTCTAATGAATTATCAGATCCAGTTCAGTAGTCATTTTTGATATATGATGAAGAAAGGAATTTTTTCAAAGGTATATGGACAATTTCATTTGAACTAAAAAGCAGGGTATTTTGCCACATCAACCAACTCGACCTGGTCTCCATGAGAGAATGATCTTTTAGCCTTGGAAGGCTGTCTACACATCATCAACATCAGCAGAGGAAAATCAGGGATTGACCTCATTTTGAGGAAGCATCCCACTTATTTTGCAACAGATCTTTACTTGCTATTTTTAGTTGATTTGATCCATGTTTTTAGGATCAAAGAACTGCTTTGTAATCTTATAAATATTAGAAAAGAACATGAACCAAGGGTTCGACTTTGGAGACTTGTTCATACTATGTAACTCAGAACTTCTCATTTTCATATGAAGTAATACAAGCTTCTTTTGCCATAACCTGTTCAGATTTCACCTTCCTGTCTATTCTATATTTGCACTTGGATAGTACATTCATGTTGTTATGCTTGTCTAATGCCAGATAACTGTCATCTTATCGCTGCATTCATAAGTTTAACTCTGCAAATGTTTTTGTGATTATTGTAATTGGCCATTCATATATGTCTATATGTGATTTTGCTGGTATAATAGTCATCTCTTCATCCATCACTTATTTGTCAACTCTCTGAACATCTGTGGTTGAAAGCCTTGTCCATCTTGATGTGTTTTTGCATGATTTGAGTGAAAATTGATCCAGTCCTCCGACTTGTTCCAAATTCACACCTTTATTTAGAAAATTGCTTCAAAAAGAGTTAGTTACCAGGCATCTCCGACTTACAGCCTAGGAGAGTTTCCTGGAGTGATAACAAATTGGCGCCATTGCCGAGGAGCGAGTTCAGAAGCTTATCTTCCTGGGAGAACGACACATCAGATCTATTTCTTGATGATAGACAAGGAGTAGACACTATCAGGTTGTACATCATCTATCTGGCGACTCCATGAAGGACGGATCTGTTGGCGACTCCACTG
>ML851528.1:36039-48171 GCA_009831015.1 Picea engelmannii
AGCACTGAAAGATATGTTTGAAAGTGACAACACCCTCAGAGCCCTTACCTTAAAGGGCCAGCTTCAAAGTACCAAGATTACAAAAGGTGATACAGTTGCTACCTTCTTTATGAAGATATCAGAGATTAAAGATCAGCTAGGTGCCATTGGAGAAATCATATCTAACAGAGAACTTGTCGTATCCACTCTCAACAATCTTCCAAAACATTGGGAACCTTTTCTTCAAAGCATCAGTGGAAGAGAAAAATTACCAACTTTTGATCCCCTGTGGACAGACTGTACTCAAGAAGAACTTAGACTTAGAAATAGAGGAGTGGAAGACCCCTGATGACAACCATGCTCTTGCACTTCATACAGAGAAAGGAGAAAGATTCAAAAGAAACTTCAGACAAACATTCAGAGATGAGAAGACTCCATCAGCTTCAGGTCATAATTAGAGAAGAGATGCTTCAGAGATTCAGTGCTTCGGATGTGACAAATATGGACACTATGCAAGAAATTGTCCAACCAGGAAGAAAGGAAGACAATATGCTTCCACCGCTGACATTGATCTAGACCCACCTCAAAAGGATGAAGATAAGAGAGATGAGAATTACTTCCTCTAAACCAAATACAGAATTAAGCATGACTGCAAACCCAGGTAAATTGTTTGATCATTAAAATTATAATTGATTGCATTCTTAATAAGTGAAGGGTATTATCTCTAGTGTGGGAGCCCTAATGACTTGAACCATTATCCCTGGTACGGGAGTCCAAACCTTATTGATTGATTATTATGCTAGTCATTAGAGCACCTGAAGACATAAAAGATCTAGCAAACAAGTAAAAGAAGACATCCATCTTTCAGACTTCAGAGTGAGTTACTTGACTCAGAGGGAGTCAAACAAAATAAGAAGAAGGAAGAGATATTACCTTTTCCCTTTCAGTAGTTCAGAGGGAAACAGTTATTGATCCAACTGCTCCAGTTGATATTCCTGGGGACTTTGCAATAGGCCATAAAAGCCCTGCCTAGGCTCGACAAAACTCTACAGGAGGCAGAGGAACATACAAGCCCCTCAAAACACATCCCGAGAGAGCAAAAGAGATTTTCGAGCTACCCTTCAACCATGAGCCACTTCATTGATTCTGAGCCTTCTTGTCATGGAGAAGCGACACGTGAACGGGTATGGGAAGATGCCATGACAGAAGAATACAAGTGCATCTTAAAACATGATGTATGAAATATCGTTCCGAGACTAGAAGGGAAGTTTGTGGTGACTTCCAAGTGGATCTATAAGATCAAGCATGCAGCTGATGGAATTGTCGAGAAATACAAAGCGAGATCTGTACCCGGAAGATTCCCACAAACAGAAGGAGTTGTCTATGATGAGACACTTGATCCAGTAATCCCGATACACTTTCATCTGTACTACCATCCATGAGTTGGAAACTACATCACATGGATGGATTCTTGATGAGTTTGGGTTTCAGCAAGAGTGTTGTTGATCCAAACCTATATTATTACATTGTTGGTGACGAGAGCCTGATTTTTGATGACTTATTCAGGAAGTCGTGTTGTTGGATACAAGCAAGCTTTGACTTCTAATTTCAAAATGAAGGATCTGGGTATGATGCACTACTGTTTGGGACAAGAAGTATGACAGAGTCCTGATGAGATTTTTCCTGAGTCAAGGAAAATATACAGTGGGGATATTAAAGAAGTTCAGTATGACTAAATGCAAATCCATACCTACACCGATAGTGATGGATTTGAAGAAAATGAATGATGATGATTCAGACGAGATTGATCCACAGCTGATTAGATCATTGATGTGTCTAGTTAACACCAGACCTGATATATTCCATGCAGCAAATATGCTTCGTCAATCCGTGAGAGACTTGGCCTGGTGGAGAATGCAACCCTAGCTGAGAGGGAGTGTTGATGCTTAAAGTAGCGTGAGACATCCTCCAAGACACAGACTGAGAGAGTCGGCCTGAGAGAGAGCCCGTGAATTGGTTGTGCCCATGAGATGGGTGTGTGGTTCCTCTCTGAGACAGAGATGGAACGTTGTGCCCCTGTGTGAGGTGGTGAAGCCCATGAGTTGGTTGTGTGGTTCCTATCTGAGATGGATGGAACATTGTGCCCCTATGTGAGGTGGTGAAGCCCATGAGTTGGGTGTTGGGTTCCTCTCTGAGACGGAGTTGGAATGTTGTGTGCCCCTGTGTGGGGAAGCCCATAAGTTGGGTGTATCATTCTAAGACAGAGATGAAACGATGTATTGGCCTCCTCTGTGCAAAGAGTTGAGATGATGTGATACTCCAGATGATTCTCCTGTGTAACGCAGTGAGAAAGAGATCTATTGAGTTGGGCGTTCTTGTGGCTGAGCAAAGGTGAACGTGATCCTAGTGGCTAAGCACTAGTGAGTGTGGTTCTCCTGTGAGACGCAGTGAGATAGAGATGTGGGCATCCCTATGGCTGAGCACATATGGATATGCCCCTAGTGGGTGTATAAGATCCCTTGCTATATTGTTCAAGAGTCAGACTTACCTGTAACACTATTTGAGATGTAAAGGGTACAGGTTGGCCCCACCATAAAGTGAAAGATAATTAATGTAAAAGATAATTAATATGGTAATTATTAATTATATTGTGAGTCATTGAGGTCGGCCATGTTGTGCCAATAGACACCATTATTGATAAGTTCAATTTAATATAAGTAAAGGTAAATTCCACATTGAGGAATCATATATTACAAGTGCAAGTTTGGAAATTTCAACAAGTACTTGTTCTTCGGAATAGTGCGCACCTCTCTTGGGCACTAGTCTTCTAGGGTTTGTGAGCACCCTTTTGTGTGCTAGTCTTTATGGTGGTGGAGGTCTTTCTCTTGAAGAATATAGCAAAGGATTGGTTGGGTTTTCTTCCCTTGTTGAGAAGGGTTTCCCAGGATACTTCTTGTATACTTGTGCATGGGGTTTGTAATGTCCCTGCTTTGGGACATCATTACATTACAGAGGGTTATGATGACCAGAGTAGCCAGATGGAGGTTATAGCGAGTACAGAGATTATTGAGAGGTATTTTGGGGTCCGGCTTACATCGCTCATCCCATTTCATCATTATGATCCATTCCGCACAGGTTGGCTTTGGTTCCATTGCATTCCGACGATTTCCATGATTTTGAGTATTTTGAGCTATAAGTTAATTAAATTCACTGAAGAGGTCATTTTGGGCACAATACTTGGAGAAACCTCTCAATGTAATAGCTCATTGGAATCGGGAGGAACAAGACTACAGGATAGGATGATGAGAAGTGACTTTCAGTGGCCAGGGAAGCCACTAGGAGAGATAAGGTGCTTTTCAGAAGTAAAAAGGTTAATTAATTAATTAAAGTGATTTAATTAATTAATTAATAATTAAAAAAGAAAGTCACTTTGGAGAGACAAGGGGATGCAGGAAGTATAAATAAGAGGCAAGGGCCTCTATTGATTCATTCATGTATGTTTATCATTTTGATATCTGGCTTCTAGCTAGAGAGCCCATACCTTGGGGGTTTTGAGGGTTTTGACTTAACAAACCCTAGAGGACGATTCGGTGGTGAAAGATTCCACCTAGCTTGTCCCAAGTTTGGTTTCGGGGATGCAATACTCCCCCACACCATTCTAGTTCAGATCTACATCAGTGCAGGAGGGTTCTACACCAGCCACAAGCACAGGAAGGAAGAGAGGGCGCACCATTGGAGGTCCAGCAAGGGGGGTGCACCATTCATTGAAGGAAGGTTCGATCTAGCCAAGGAGAGGGGATTTTGGAGACTTGAGCATCTGGGTTCTTCTTGCAGGATCTTCACCATAATTTCTAGTGCTTTTTGAGAGAGTTCTATGGTATAGATTATTTCCTAAAGCATTGGGACGAATTGGAGAGAAGGATGGCATTTCTGAGATTCAGATCTATTCAATTTGGAGGGGTTATACTTCAGATCTGACCCTGAGACTTCACCTAGTGACTTTCAGTGTCTCGATCTATCTTTCTAGCAAGTTTCAGGGCATTTGGAGGCCTTCTTCATCAAGGCCGAAATTCTAGGGTTTGACAGTTTTAGGAGGGCGCAACTCCATTGGAGGATTTAGCATTTGGAAGAGTTTCCCTTGGTACTTCGATCTGAGATTTCAGGAGGGGATTCTACTCATCCCGATCTACAGTTCGACATCTTCAACGGAGCATTTGGAGGTCTTTAACAGTAGGGCCGAAATATTGAGGCTATTCAGTGATCCAGCAGGGTGTAGCATCTTCTAGCTTGGGGGTTGACACTTCATACGGCCCAGATCTTCCTTGTATTGGTATTCATGGTGTATTCAACCTTTGGAGGCTTATTCTAGTCTTCTATTTGGAGCATTTTGTAACAGCTTCTATTGTGTTTATTGGAGACATCTGTTGAGCACTCCAGATCGGCTTCCTCATTGTAGCAGGTTCTTCTATTTATGAATAAAATCAGATCTTAGGTGTTTTGGCTTGTCTATCATATTGTTGATCTTGCATATGGTTGAGGTATGTTCCATTATGGTATCTTCTTGTTTATTGTTGCAACACACTTAAAATTCATCAACATAAACCCTAAGGCCAAAATCAAGAGGTCAACCTGCAAGTAAACACATACAAACAAGTAAATCAGCAAAGTGTTGGACGAAATTCCACAACCAGTAAAAGTTTAAAAAGACACCCAAAACCGTAATGTTCCTTGCATCTTGGCTTGGGAACATTACAGTGTTTCTTCTTGTGATCTTGGTTGCTGCAACAAATTGTTTATGGTTTAAGAAAAATGCTAAAAATGGAATGATGAGGTCCAACCCAAGGGAGGCGTCCCTTGTAACCTTAAGGGATCAAATAGGAAGGATCTAGCCAAGTTTAGAGGTCCCTCTCACCAGTCACCTATGTCAAAAGGTCTATGTCTGTGAAATTGAGGCAAAGGAAGAAATTTGGGTACCCTCCTGGAACAAGAAAAAATATAGCATATATATAGCAATTTTTGTAATGTTCCTGACTCGGCTAGTCTAGGAAATATTGCTAAACGAACAAGTCCACTGTCTGTTCTGATACACTGGGGGTTTTGGATGTGTTTGAGTTAATTTTTTAACATGCTTGGTGATTTTTGCATGTGTTTTTCATTCAGTTAATGTTTCAGCAGAATATACGATGCATATAGAATAAGGAACAAATATGTATTATGAGGGAAAAAAGCAGGAAATAAAATGATATGCTGAAAGCAGATAAATAATCGTCAGCTAGATCTCGTGGATCGTCACTGGAATACAAGCAACTAATACAAAATACCCGTGATCAGAAGATGAAGGTAGATTTGTGCATGCACAGATAGATCGGCAAAAGATGCAGTTTCGAAAACTCATGGCAACTGCTGCGAACACTGGAAAACTAGCCCTGGTGGCTAAACTCGACAGAATCACCTCGAAACTGTCCCAAACTGAGCGCCCTGGCCTCTAGGCTGCTTCTGGTGACTTTCAGACTAAAGATCAGACCCCGGAAGCTCTGGATGTCATCCCCTAGGCGGTTGCGCACCTCATGGGCTCTGTGAGTGCGCCCTAGTGATTCCACCGATGAAATCAACTAATCTATATCTCGAAATGTGTGCCCTGGCCAATGTTGTACTGGGTCGGAAGAGTTTCCTCGAAAATGATCCGGAATACCCCACTGGAACCCCAAATGTCCCTCCTCAATAGTTGCACACTTCCTGACTATCTGATGCACCCTGAGAGATTCTACTATCAGAATCTAATGACTGGTGGCTCACAAGATGCGCCTTGGCTAATCCTCAACTGGGTCAGGAGGAATCTGCAAGATAATCCCTAGTCTCGTGCAGCTACACAAAACCCTCTCTAACCCTTGCAGCCTCACTGGTTGAGTTGTGCAATCACTGCAAACTGGAATACAAACTCCTAAATAGCACGGTGAGATACCTGGATGGTATCTCCGATAGGATAGGGTGTGTCTCTCAACACCGAAACCGATCAAAGTGGTGGTTTCCTCCAGAAATCCACAAAACAATAGAAGGTCAATTCTCCTCCTCTAGAAACTCTCTCAACATCAAATCATAACATAATGAGGAATTAGGTAGAATTCCTCCTTTTATACTCTTCCAAATCTAATTCTCCATTGACATCACCTAAGCTAGGCGTTTTTCCTCCTAAGGTGAGTGATTAATTAATTAAGTCTCCCCTTCAACACCTTTTTCTTCTATTTCTCCGTTGACTTTAGCTTAAGTGACTTTTCCTATGTTTTTTGGCTTAATTCATTGTTTAGCCACTAATTCACCCCTTATTTCTCCTCGTGTTCCCTGTTTGTGCCTGACAATAGTCTACGGGAACAAATAGCCTACCAAGTCATTCCCTGCTGGCCTATTCTTGGGAACGAGACTTCACAGTCCTCCCTTCCCAAGATTGCTTGTCCTCAAGCAAAATCAATCCTAGGTGTTGCAATATATGCTCTCGCTCCCATGGGGCATCCTCCACTAGAAGTCCCCTCCATCTAACCAAGCACTCACTGATGACCATGCTCCTCAATCTGCGCTCTCTCCGCTCGAGCACCTCCTCTGGCACTAGCTCCAATTGTCCCTCCTCATCCAATGGGGGAAGCTCCTCTGATGTGTTGGTGAATTGTCCCATAGCCTTCTTGAGGCAAGATACGTGGAACACGTTATGAATCTTGCTCCCCTCTGGAAGCTCTAGCTCATAAGCAACCTCGCCTGCCCAACGCATGATCTTGTAAGGTCCATAAAATCTAGGCTTGAGCTTCTCGGTCCCACTCTTCTTCAGAGATGACTGTCTGTAAGGTTGGAGTCTCAAGTAAACCAAATCCCCAACCTCAAAGTTGTGCTCTATCATGTGCCTATCCACACTCACCTTCTGTCAATTTTGTGTTGTATGTAGGTTCTCTTTTAGTAACTTAAGAATCTCCTGACTCTCGGTGATCCAATCCTTGGCTTTGGGAGCTCTGCTCTCCTCGAAAACCAAGTCTACCAAAGTGGGAGCATCATAGCCGTACAATGCTCGGAAGGGTGTCATGCCAATGGACATGTGGAAAGTGGTGTTGTAGCAATGCTCTCCTAGATGTAACCACCTGACCCATGTTCTCTGTTCTCCACCCACATAGTTCCTCAAATACCCCTCAACCCACTTATTGACTATCTCGGTCTACCCATCTGTCTGAGGGTGATAGCTAGTGTTGGGTGTCAACTCTATCCCCACTAATCTAAACAACTCCCTCCAGAATGTCCCAATAAACCGATTGTCCCTGTCACTGATGATGTTCCTTGGCAACCCATGAAAACTGAAGACCTCTCTGAAGAATAACTCGGCTACTTGAACTACGTTGTACTCTTTCGGTATGGCATAGAAGTGAGAAAGCTTGGTCAATCTGTCGACCAATACATAGATGCAGTCCTTACCCTGAACCTTGGGTAGGCCTGTTATGAAGTCCATCGATATGCTCTCTCATTTCTGCTCCGGAATGGGAAGTGGTTGAAGTAGCCCTGCTGGAAGCGTATGCTCTGACTTGTTTTGATGACAAGTCACACACTCACCGATGTACCTCATAGCATCCTGTTTGAGGCCCTTCCATGAGAACTTTGATATGCCTGTAGGTTTTAAAAAAACCCTGATGGCCTGCCAGTGGTGAATCATGAACTGTTGCTAGGATTTTCTTCTTGAGTCCTGAATCTAGTACTAAGTAGACTCTGTCCTTGTAGAATATGACATCGTCAATGACCCTGTATCTGTCATCCTGAACTTGTCCATCCAAAACCTCACAAGCGAACTTGTTCTTGGAATATTCCACTAACAAGTGGGATTTCCAATACACTAAAATCTTCATCGAAGAACATGGCGCGGGACTCCTAGATAGCGCATCGGCCACAATGTTCTTCTTCCCCTTGACATACTCTATGTCAAAGTCGAAGGCCTGCACCTTCGTCACCCATTTCTGTTGGTGCTCATTGATTCCGCTGTTGTGATCTGTTTTGACCATGAATTTGTTGCCCACCAAATATTGTCTAAATTTGGTCAAGGCATGCATGATTGCCAACATTTCCTTGTCATAAATGGAGTACAGCCTCTCGGGCTGATTGAGCTTCCTGCTCTCGAACAAAATGGGGTGTCCTCCCTACATCAAAACTGCCTCGATGCCCTCACCAGACGCATCACTCTAATACAAACGATAAAGTGAAGTCTGGTAATGCTAACACTGGACATGTGCCCATGACTTCCTTCATGTGATCAAAGGCTTTTTGTGACTCATCGGTCCAGATGAAAGCCCCATCTCGGGTGAGATCTGTAAGTAGTTCTCCAAGCTGAGAAAAGCCCCTGACAAACCGCCTGTAATAGTTGCTCCTCAACTCTATCACGTTCCTGGGCGTTGGCCAATCTAGAATGGCCCTGATCTTCTCCTGGTGCACCTGTACCCCCTGTGCACTGATAATGTGGCCCAAGTAAAGTAGTTCTGTCATACCGAACTCACACTTGGACTCTTCGATGTATAGTGACTGTGTCTCCATGCTGCTCAGTACCTCATCCAAGTGCCTCATATGCTCCTACCATGTCTTGTTGTAGACCAAGATGTCGTCGAAGAAAACCAAGACCGATTTCCTCAACTGATCCCTGAATATGTGGTTCATGCAAGACTGGAATGTAGTCGATGCATTGGTTAGCCCAAATGGCATAACCAGAAACTCAAAATGACCAAAGTGGCATCTGAATGTCATCTTCTCTATGTCTTGCTCTCAGATGTTGATCTGATGATATCCAGAGCATGATCAATCTTCGAGAAGAAAAATGCCCCATGCAGTTCATCTATCAACTCATCTATGCGAGGGATAGGATATCGGATATTGATGGTTTTCTTGTTCAAGGCCCGGTAGTCGATGCACATCCTCATGGTACCATCCTTCTTCAAAACTAAGACAATTGAAGAAGCAAATGGATTGCTACTAGGTTTGATGTGTCCCATTGCTAGCAATTCCTTAATTGCTTTCTCTATCTCATCCTTGAACCTCCTAGGATGACAATAGGGTGGTGTGATCATAGGTTTGGCCCCCTCCTCCAACTCAATGGTGTGCTCAAACCCCCTGTCTGATGGCCTCCTTGGTGGAATCGAACCAAAAACCTGTTGATGTCGTCCCAACAAGTTCCCGATCTCTGTCTCATATTGTCGTCGACCCTCTAAATCCTTTTGCGAAGTGATCAAGCACTCTGCAACATATGCTACCTCCCCATGCTTGAAGATCCTCTCCATCCTCTTGGCCGAAACTGTCCGGGGTGCCCCTATCAACATGCCCCTCAGAACCATCCTCTTCCCATCATTGTCTCTAAACCCCATCTCCAAGGTTTGGTAGTTGGTGGTGATTTTGCCCAATGTGATCAACCACTCAACTCCCAATACCACATATGTGTCAGATAGGTCAACTACATAAAATGTGTCTCTCAATGTGTAGTTACCTAACTTTATCTCAAAGTCCAAGACTCTGTCAAGACACTCCACTGTATGGCCATTTTCTACTACAACATTGAATCCCTCAAACTCCTCTGTCTGAAGTGCCCGCCTCGATAACAATGAAGCATCAATGAAGTTGTAGGTGGCCCCACCATCGATTCGGGCGATTGCCCATTGTCCCTGAATAGTCCCTCTGATCCGGAGGGTGTCATACCTGGGAACACCAGAAAGGGTTGCTATGACTCCTCCCTTTATTGGTTTATGTATGTGACCCTGCTCAAGAGGCTGTGGTGTTACCGATGGTTGGGTCCTTGTCGATATCAGTGGTCTCTGCGAAGGATGCTCCTCTGCTTGTGATGGCTCCTCCTCTAAGCTAGTGGACCCGTTGTCTTGCTCCTCCTCACTATCCAAAATGTATGTTGCCACCTCAATATAATGGATCTCTCCCTTGCCCATGCACCTATGGCCTAGAACCCAAGGGTCTCTGCAAGAGAAGCATAGCTTCTTCCTCGTCAACTCTTGTCTGGTGTTATCGTCTAACTTGGGCTTACCCTTCCATTCCCTTTGAGGATTTTTTTGATCCCTGCCTCTCTGTGGTACAAACGGTTAAGTAACAGTTTTGGGTTTCAATGTTGTGTCCACTGTTATCCCCGATTTCTAGGGATAACTAGGAGATCATGTCTTGAGGCCCACAGGTCCTAGACATGGAGTACCAAGAGCAGGATTGACCTGAGCATGGCCCTGGAGGGCCCATCCTTTTCTTCTTTCGTCAGATTCGTCTTGTCAGCAGCAGCAGGCATCCATCACTATCTGCTTGGTCTTGTATCGGAGAAGGCTCTTGCTCCATGAGGTAATTGGTCCAGGTATCATGGTATGTGTCACTTTTGGGTGCCCTAGCAAGCATGTACCCATAGGTTTTGGTTTGCCACTTGGGGATTTCTGAAGAGCCATCGTCCGCTCCCATCATATCACCACTTTTCCATCTTGTCTCCCGCTCATCTGTCCCATTCCCCTAGTCCGAGCATTAGGATGATCTGTTTGTGGGGTTGCACCTTATCTCGTGGGAAGAAGGGGCTAAAGGCCCAGAAGGTAAAAGCAACTGGTAAAAGATAAAAGCCTAAAATTGAAACCTTGAGATGCCTCGCCCAGGGATCTCCGAGAAGGCAGTAAAAAGCCTCTCAGCAAGAAACAAGAGGGACCCGAAGAAAAATAACAAAACAAGACCTAGCCAAGAGAATAGGGGGTCTCATCACGAGCCAGCCTATTATGTTCATGGGTACCTAACAGCATGACATTGCCACTATCTGGTTACCACGCCAGGGCAGTGACCTTTGGCTGCATGGCCAAGGGAAAGGGGGTCTCATCATGAACCAGCCCTATCATCTCTGTGAAAGTGCTTGTGGGTAACACTGTCAGCTCTGGTCACCACGCCAAGGCAATGTCCTCTAGTTAGCCCTTGAAATAAAAAGAAAAAGCAAATAAAGAAAAGAAGAGAATAAAGGCAAGAAAGAGCTTGGAAAAAATTGCATCCATGACGGGTACAGCTCGCCTTCCACAAAGGCACCCACAGGTAATATCATGCATCCCTAGCGCTCACTCTACCCGTATGTCTGGACATCCCTTATCCACACCACCTCGTTTACATGGCTTGGATGAAACCCCTTCGAAACTTTCCTTTCCTTATGGATACTAGCCCAATAGGGTATCTTGTCCTTTTTCTCGACCTTGTATTGTAGGTTTTTGTAAAGTCTTTGAGCTATTAGATTAATTATCAGGGTTTCTATGCATATGTTTGATAATATTAATGATGAAACGTGATTAACATTGCTATGATCCCTGTGACTAATGAGCCCATGGAGGGTGAAGTTTTTGATCTGCAGGACCATGCCCGATGGACAAGTACCATTTGGACCGGTACACATGGGGAGATGATTAGCTCGGACCTCCATGGGGTTGAAGAGCCCATCAGATGGTTGTTGAGACCCGTCAAAAGGGCAGAGACAAGATAGTGCTTGATTGAGCTTTTGCACCTGAGGAGAAGAAGGACGTTTCACCAGAGGCACTTTGGCAAAGCCCGACCTAGGGGGAATGACCCCTTTTCAATGGAACGTTGGCCTTGGAAGGCTCAGAGCACCCCATTCTTGCCATAACGTCATGGTCATTCTTGGAGGCAGACTGGGCAGCAGTGGCACGTGTGGCATGTTGGAAAGGCCCCTGGAGGGTCAACGTTTTGCTCCTGGATGCCTCATTTGCCCTAAAAGGGGCTAGCGCCTCCCTTGAAGGGGCTTTTACCTTTATTACAGCTCAGTTAGGGTTTTAATTTGACATTTTAATGTAAAAACAGTATGATTTTGGTTTAAAGCCTTGTCGGCTAATTTTTATGACCTAAATTTAATTAAAGGTCATGATACAGTATATACTGAGGAATTTTATCCTCATTTTAACATAACACACAACTCACTCTCCTAGTGAGATCTGATTTTTGCGCCCCTGTTGGGTATTTGTTCTTTTAAAATGAGGCGCACTTGTTGAAGGAAGGCTTTTCTTGGCATTTTTGGCATTTCTCTTGAAGGAAGGTTTACAACTAGGGTTTGCAATGCTATTTCATCATGATATGTAAGTATTTTTTCTGCAAAACTTCTTAATTGAATGGTTGTAGTCTTAT